>SKCR01023927.1:0-65280 GCA_019454045.1 Zanthoxylum bungeanum | reverse complement strand
AAAACCCGCAAAAAATTTGTTGGATACCAGTGCAGGTTTAGTAACTTATTTTTATATGCGGTGCGGGTTTGGTAATGAAACTGAAAACCCGCAACGGGTATGGTGCAGGTTTGGTAATTTATTTACATATGCGGGTGCGGGTTTGGTAATGGCAAACTCGCACCATACCATACCCACTGCCATCCCTACACTTGTTGTGATAAAAACACACACAATATATGAGAAATGAGAGAAAACTCTTCTTTTATTACTCCAACAAAAGAATTACAAAGCAAAAAACCAATGCTTTACCAAAAACTCACAAATCTCTTTACTCTCTATTACACTCTGTTTGGAATGAAGAATAAGAGATTATGAGGCTCCTTTTATAGCTGTCAAAAACGTGTGCTACAGTGCCACACGTTTTGACATCTCAATGCAAGCTGGCAATTGGCAACACGTTTACGCGTTGCATGCTGGAGGCCATCTTGCAATCTTTCATCATGCATGATGCATGCTGCTACTGCTGAAGTCAACAACATATAAACCCATTTAGTCTTGATTTTCTATTAGATGTGGGATTGACTAATTTCCCTTTATTTTTTAATCTCAATAAGTAACTTTTGAAAGATAATTTTTCATTCACCTGAGCATCATTTTAAGCATATAAATATATGATTTCGAAGTACGTACTCATGGAGAAAAATCTGAATCACTCACGGCCTCTTACTTTCACTAAGAGAACAAAATCATTGGTCTAACAATATGATGCGAAAGTTAGAAGCCTTTGGGGTCATTAATCTATCACTAGCCCCCATCCCTAGATGATTTCCGATTAAATATGACTACCTTTTCTAGTAATTAAAGCAGCGTTTTGCTTTTGCAACGAAATTCCTGAAGGTATGTCCACTTGTTTCCGTCTTCACGAGTCCAAGAGATAATACTTGCTATGGTTAATATTAGAGTATTTTGTCTAATAATAATATCCAACTTTAATAAAATTTTAGGAAACTTTACCAAATTGTAAATATTTCAGCTAGTAATGACATTAATGCTACATGCCCAAACATTGTAAGATTATACAATAAATTAGTTTGAAAATTGTGAAATTTCATCATGTATTAAATAAATACAAATTAGTGACCCCTCATTATTTAGGACAACATTTTTAAATATATAACATTTGAGATATATATGTACCATATGTAATTTTAAGGATTGAGCTTTAAAAAAGAAAATATATCCAACTGGAAAATATAAAACCAATGGAAAAAATAAATAAATAAACTCACTCATTTAGAGACTCAAATCCTAGAGCTCAAGGAAGTAAGGAGGCCCCCCAAAAAAAAAACTCAAATTAGGATTTTCTTTTCTTACAAATTCGAATTTATTTACAATCACTTTTATCAATTTATTTTAAAGAAAATTATTTTTCTAAAAAAATCATATTTCTCATCATTTATTATAGAATAACCCTACTTCTTAACTTGTTTCCTCTTTAATACTAAGGTTTTATGTTTAATTCATCTTTATTCTTTTTTTAATTCATCTTTAGTCTTTTTTTAATTCATCTTTAGTCCTTTTTTTTTTTTTTTTTTTACTAATAAGAGGTTTGACCTAATTTTTTATCTCCATTTTACGCTTATAAAGCAAAAATATAATAAAAGAAATTACTGTTTACGTGAATAATATTTTTTTTTTTGATTTAAAAAATAACGGGGTGGGTAAGCTTAAATATATTTGCCCAAATATTTTTTTTAACCTTTTATCTTCCCTTTATGCACTGTATTATGAAAGAACTTTAAATACACATTGAATATTAATTTTCTTTGATTTATTGGTGTGCGGATGAAACCATTAATAGGCACATTTGTGACTATGGCTAAAAAAATATATACTCAGCCACACACTTAATTGACAGTCATTTTATGATTGTTGATAAAAAAAAAATTACAACCACAATATGACTGTGCTCAATGTAACTAAGGATCGATCAGCAATGTGACTGAAGTGATAATTGTAACTGTGCTCACTATGACTAAGGATTGGTAGTGTGAAGTTACAAATATGACCGATGGTTTACAAAGTGGATGATGTCACAATTGTGATTGTGCTCAATGTGACCGAGGGTCGGTAATGTGATTGAGGTCACAAATGTAACCGAGGGTCGACAAAATGACTGAGGTAATAATTGTAGTCATGTCCAATGCGACTGAGGGTCGATAATATAATTGAGATAACTAATGTGACTAGAGGTAAGCAATATAATTGAGGTACACATAACATAACTTTCAGTTATCAATATAACTGATGTAAGAATGTGACTATGATTGAGGTTAATATAAAGTATATGCGATACTATAATTTTAGGGCTAATTTTGACTTTATATAGTTCCAAATTTGAGAGAAGTTTGTTGATGAAAGTTGTAGGTAAGTATGTATGCATTTTTTTTGAATATTGTGATTTGCAATTTAGATGAAGGAAATATAAATGTTTGAAAATGACTAGTTTAAAATTATTATTCTATTATAAATGTAAGGGTCATTTTTGACCCACTTTTTTTGTCGAAACAATATCGACAATATGTCTTATTTTAAAGTTTATGATTAGTAAATCGATAATGTATAATTTTTTCATGTAGCACTTTATATTTTGAGAGATATTTTTGTTTTAATTTAAAAGTATAGAAAATAATAATTTTTAAACACATCCCATTGTACGTGAGGTATGCGTGTGGTCTTTTTGGTAATTTTACTATAATAAGATTAAATATAAATTTTTAAGTTTGACTTGAGCTAAATATGAAAGCTTTTATTCTAATTGGGTTTTTTTTTTTTTTTTTTTTTAATAAAACCCTTTATTTATCATAGATTAAATTCTTAACTTTCAACCAGTGATAGTTTACATTAATTAATTAATAATAATTTTCATTTTGTCCAGAAGGAAAGAAATTACAAGATCAAAATATCATTTACTTTGTCTTAATAACTTGAGGCTTTTCCTTAAAAATCCAAAATTATAAGGGGTTTTCCAATTCAATATAAACATAAAATATTCTTTTAATTTAGTCCACCTATAAGTGAAATGATATAAATATACCAAAAAATTGAAAAAAAAAAATAACAAATTTGTCCCTAAAAAGAAAAAGCAAATCAGTGTAGGTGCAAAGCCAAAATTGGCTTTTATTTATTTAAATTTCAATTTAAATACTAAAAATCTCCCAAAATATAAAGTATTTTAAGAAAAAAAATTACATATTATTGATTTATAAATTATAAACTTTAAAATGAGTATAATTATCGATAAGTTTCAAAAAAAAAAAGTCAACGATGACCCCTACATTTATAAGTTACCGAACAATAATTTTCAAATATTCATATCTCATTCATCCAAACTCCAAATCATCATCAATAAAATGCTACATATAGTTAAATTCATACTTACAACTTTTATTAAGGAACCTCTCTCAAATTAGGACTTTAACAAGGTCAAAATTAACCACAAAGTTACTCTATCATAACAATCACAGTTTTAGTCACAGTCACAGTCATACATACAATTCAGTTACTATATCGGTCACATATATATATCTCAGTCACATTTCTCAATTACAATTACAATTTTAAATACTCAATTATATTTTCTTAGTCACAATATAAGTCACATATACAATACTCGGTCATATTTCTCAATTACAATGGCATTTATAAATATTTAATAAAAATTATAATATCAGTCATAATATTATCATTTTACCAAATTAAAAATATATTTGGATATGTAAACCTAAAAGGGAAAATATAGACATTTAATTCCATAGGCTTATGCCCAATATTTGTGAAGGTATTCCATGGTCTAGTGTAAAAATTACAGCACAAAGGGATTTTATTCTCTTAGATATGATTTTGTTTGTGTTGGACTCTAAATTAACATGTGCCCAGTAATAGATGTTATTAAGTATGAATAATGGAAGCCAATTTTCAATTAGCAAAAAAATAAAACTGTATGTCCCCACAAAAAAACTTGATTTTCCAAATATGCAATCATCATCATATACTGAAACAATTAATTTTAAGGCCTTTTTAATATTACGAACTCATCACTAAATATAAATAATTAATTAATTTAAAAATAGAGATTGATAAAATAAAAATAAAAATATAGTTAAAGTCAATTTAAAATTATACTAGGAGAATACAACTTATTAAGAACTTGTTTTTATTAAAAATTAGTGAAGGTGAAAATGATCTTTACAATTTCTTAGTCACTAACATTTTAAATTATCGAGATGTGATGGACATTAAATTCTCAAAAGTCAAAATATATATATAGTGAAACATTTTAATTATAAATCCATATAACGACCTAGCTAGTTATGAAGTACTGCAAAGTTTGGTTGCCATTACTCCCCCGACCTTCAAAGAAAACCTAGACATGCTACACGAAGCAAACGAAAATATATACTTGCAAACTAATTAAATATCAATGGATTCGTGTACATATTAGTAGGGGTAGCTCAAGGATATTTGGGTCTTAGGCGAATAAATTTTAAAAAGATGCTTAAAAATCAAGGCTTTCTAAAAATTTGAGATCCTAGATCGCATACGCATGAAACCGGCCCTGCATATTAAAGTCAAAGACGACCTCAAATTACATATTACATATTTAAAATCATAATAACTACTAGAATAGTGGCAATGTAACAGTGAAATGGTTAAAAATAATAATAATTGAAGTAAAGATATGATTCTCTTTCTATTGAAATTACACATCTCACCAGCCATAAATGTAAAATGTAAATTGCACCATCTCAATATGATTTGCATTAACTCCTTTGTTAGTTGTATACTTCCTCTATATACCAGCTGCATCACCGAAGATGATGCAAATTCTATGTCACAAAGATATGATCAATTTATGAATGAACCTGCTGGCGGTGAAGCCAATCGACTGAGGTTTTATAAGCATACATATAATTACGTACAGGCCAAAAAAAAAAAAAATAAATACCGACACCCAATGTGATAAACAAGAGAAGTGATACTCTTACAAACAAAAATCCCGAAAATATATACACCTCCTCACTGTAGCTACAGTGATTACTGTAGAATCACTGTAGCTACAATGAGTGAGTGTATTTATTTTCAGGATTTTTATTTATAAGAGTATCATTTTTGGTTAAACAATGGGTGTGAATTTGAAATTAATTCATCTCACCTTACCATCAAAATCTATTTTTTAAAAATAAAAAATAAAAAATTAAACGAAAGAAATTATAAGATGCTCTCATTACTGCTCTCACCACCAGCCATAAATGCTATTACACCATTTCTATACGCTCTGCAATAACTCCCTTTGCTGCCACATCATCTACCATCTCCCCTTTCACATTCTCTCTCTCTTTCTTTTGATTTTATCTTCTCTTTATCCTCTTCCTTCCTTTGTGCCCTTTTTCTTTTTGTTTTCTTTTATCAGGACAGTGAAAGAATACTACTAATTAAGGCAAAACCCTTTTGTTGATACTATAAGATTTTTTGACATTTATCTTTCATAACTATTTTAGCTAGTGTTTTTAATGAAAATTAACCGTTATTATTATGCAGAGAAAGAGAGAGAGAGAGGGAAGTGGGATACAGCGAGATCATCAATGTGGGCGTTATAATCTTGTATTTTTTTTTTTTTTTTTTTTTTGCTATATCTAGTCTATTATTGGCACGTAGATGAGGAAAGACTTGTGACTTTTTTTTTTATATATAAACCAAAACACAAGTCTTTTCTGCTTCTTTGAAACTTGTAAGAATCTCATTAGCTTGCTCAGTGGAAACCAGAGACTATTGAAACCAGGAAACCAACCTCAAAACCTAACAAGAAGAGGGTGTGAGAAAGTGATCGATGGAGATGTGTGCTGCTGCTGGTTAGGGCTTCAAGTTGACTGAAACATACTTTCGGAAAATCACCTACTGAAGAAATAAGTCTCTTCTAACAAATAGGTATGTTTATTTTATTTGGAAAAAAAAAAACCCTTTCTGCTCACTCCATATTCAAATTATAACTCCTGAAATTTATATATCTTAATTTGAAATTTTGGGTGAATATATAATAAATATCATGTTCTATTTTCTATATTCATTTTTTTGTTTTTTTTTCCATGTATATTATCGTCTTTATTCTCTTGTAATTGGGATCAATTGGACTTGATAGAGGAGAGAGAGAGAAAGAGCTGTACATCAGTACATGCATATGTTTTTTTTTTTTTTTAAATGTTAGGAAACCAACCACCAAACCATCGCTTCTTGACTTAAACGTTAGAGCGTTTTTTGCACATGTTAATTAGAGCTTTCTTTGTACTTTACTATAGACATCACTTGCCCTACATATATAAGATATAAATGCAATGATTTTCTTCTTTCTTAATTAATTACAGTACTGATTTTGTTTATCTTTCCTTAAAGTCACTCCATTTTTAAACATATGCTTGGTCTTGTTGCATTGCCTTGACAGATCAAGAACTTGTAGCAAAATTAAAAGGGATTATTTAGTCAATATGTTTCAGCCAAACATGTTTGAGAATCATCATATGTTCGATATGACAACGAGAAGCTCTGAAAGTGATTTGGGAAAGCTCAAAGACGATGACTATGAAACAAAATCCGGCACTGAAACCATGGAAGTTCCCTCTGGTGATGATCAAGATCCTAGTCAACGCCTCAAAAAGAAGCGTTACCACCGCCACACTCAGCTTCAAATCCAGGAAATGGAAGCGTACGTAAGCAAACTCGACTTTATTATGTGTTCTTGCTCAAGTTAATCTGATTGTTTTAGTTTTTTGTGGGGGTTTGTTTCTCAGTTTCTTCAAGGAGTGTCCTCACCCCGGTGATAAGCAAAGAAAGGAGCTGGGCCGTGAGTTAGGGTTAGAACCTTTACAAGTCAAATTTTGGTTCCAAAACAAGCGCACCCAAATGAAGGTAAAGGATCCCACTTAGCATTTATGCAATGTTCATTCAACGCTTTAGACCATTTCCAAAACAAAAAACATAATTTCAAAAGATTTCCATGTTAAAAACACGTCTCCATTGACTGAACACGAAATCAACTTCGGTATCTATCTAATATGAACTTTACCTAAGTCTTATTTATATCTCAACTGTTGATCCAATATTTAGCACTGTGTGTTTTTGGTAGCTAATTAGCTTACATTTTGCAACGCTGGCCACAGGCACAACATGAGCGACATGAGAACCAAATTTTGAAGGCTGATAATGAAAAACTCCTGGCCGAGAATAACAGGTACAAAGAAGCCCTTGGTAATGCGTCTTGCCCCAACTGCGGAGGACCAGCAGCTCTTGGTGAGATGTCCTTTGATGAGCAACATTTGAGGATCGAGAATGCTCGTTTAAGAGAAGAGGTAGATCATTTGCAAGACGAAACACAACAATTCTTATATCGAAAACCAACTAAACTGAGATCTTTATCTAAGCAATTTTTTTTTCTTCCTTTTATTGCAGATTGATAGGATATCAGGAGTTGCTGCCAAATATGTTGGCAAGCCCTTGTCATCATTTCCTCACATTTCTTCTTATTTACCTTCTCGTTCTCTTGATCTCGGGTTTAGCAATTTTGGGACACAATCAGGCATTGTCGGAGAGATGTATGGAGGTGGTGACCACCTTTTTAGGTCAATTTCTGGGCCTAGTGAGGCAGATAAGCCAATGATTGTTGAGCTTGCTGTCGCGGCAATGGAGGAACTGATGAGGATGGCTCAAGCTGGAAAGCCATTGTGGATTAACGGTGAAAACTCCAGTGAGGTGATAAATGAAGATGAGTACTTGAGAACTTTCCCTAGGGGAATTGGGCCAAAACCTTTGGGATTAAGATCTGAAGCTTCAAGAGAATCTGCTGTTGTCATCATGAATCATGTTAACCTTGTTGAGATTCTCATGGATGTGGCAAGTTTCTCTCTTTTAAGTTTGATTTTCCCAAAATCCAACATTTTTCTTGTATTGCCAAAATAGTAAATTCAAAAAGATTATGAATCTTTAAAAATTATTTCACTATTTTAAGTTCCAAAAGACAAAAATTTAACAACTAACATTGTTCATTTAGATCTAACAAAAATAACTCTGATATAATATATTATTATTATTATTTTAATTTTTCAGAATCAATGGTCAAGTGTGTTTTGCGGTATTGTATCAAGAGCTATGACCCTTGAAGTCCTATCAACAGGAGTAGCAGGAAACTACAATGGAGCCTTGCAAGTGGTACTTGAATTGAATATAATTTGCTTAAAATGAATGTCTTAAATTATCCATTAAATGTATGCAATTAGTTCAATTAACTTGTGGTACATACCTAACAGGCTAACATTTTCATGTTTGTTCTGTAGATGACTGCTGAGTTCCAGGTCCCGTCTCCTCTTGTGCCTACTCGCGAAAATTATTTTGTTAGGTACTGTAAACAGCATCCTGATGGTACATGGGCAGTTGTTGATGTTTCCTTGGACAACTTACGCCCTAGTCCAATATCCAAATGTAGAAGAAGGCCATCAGGTTGTTTAATCCAAGAACTGCCAAATGGTTACTCTAAGGTGCAAATTCTCACTTGAATACCAATTTATTTTCTATACTAGAAGTTACGCTATCAAAGGCGGTAGGCGAAAAAAGACGTTTTGATAATTCAGCAAATGGCAGGTTGTCTAGTCAAATATGTAGAATTTTAACCATTATATAAAGAGTCATAACTTCAAATACTCTATGAACTGCCTATAACGGTCTAAGCAACTATTTGAAAAACACAGTCAAGCGTCACTTAGGCGGTACCTTTAACAACATAGACTAAAATTGTCATAATTGTGCCTTGATTTCATGTGCTTCAGGTTATATGGATAGAACATGTAGAGGTGGATGATAGATCTGTCCACAATATCTACAAGCCACTGGTTAATTCTGGCCTAGCATTTGGAGCAAAGCGTTGGGTGGCTACATTAGATAGACAATGTGAGCGTCTTGCAAGCTCAATGGCCAATAACATTCCAGCAGGAGATCTCTGTGGTAATAACATAAAAGTCCTTGTTTCTGTTTTTGTAAATTTATATTTAGCCAAAATGGTTAAAGGTCTAGTTCATTTGAAATTTCCCCTCGTGATTAGAATTTTAATTTTTGTTATACAGTGATTACTAGCACAGAAGGGAGGAAGAGTATGTTGAAGTTGGCAGAAAGGATGGTGACTAGCTTTTGTACTGGTGTTGGTGCTTCAACTGCTCACGCTTGGACAACATTATCAGCAACAGGTTCTGATGATGTAAGGGTTATGACCAGAAAAAGTATGGATGATCCAGGCAGGCCTCCTGGCATTGTGCTAAGTGCCGCGACGTCCTTTTGGATTCCAGTTCCACCAAAGAGGGTTTTTGATTTCCTTCGGGATGAGAACTCTCGCAGTGAGGTATAAGAATTCACGGATCTTGTTTAATTACTTACGTTTTGTCACTCATAAACATGTTTAATTTGACTTAGTTCATTCAATCATGTTTGAAAATGTTCTACTAATTAATCCATACTTTTTTTCCTCGATTCACAGTGGGATATCCTCTCTAATGGTGGACTAGTTCAAGAAATGGCTCACATTGCAAATGGACGTGATCCAGGAAACTCTGTTTCTTTGTTGCGCGCAAACGTAAGTGGCAGAATCAACATAAAACATGAACTCTATCTCATTAATTGGTCAGCTAACATTTTGAATTGTCAAAAATGAAATCAGAGTGCAAATTCAAGCCAGAGCAACATGCTGGTGCTTCAAGAGAGCTGCACTGATTCTGCAGGCTCATATGTGATTTATGCTCCGGTTGATGTGGCTGCAATGAACATGGTCTTAAGTGGTGGGGACCCAGATTATGTTGCACTTCTGCCGTCAGGTTTTGCTGTACTTCCAGATGGACCAGGACTTAATGGAGGCGGAATTCTGGAGGTTGGTTCAGGTGGCTCTCTGCTTACCGTTGCATTTCAGATCTTAGTTGATTCAGTTCCAACAGCAAAACTCTCTCTTGGATCAGTGGCAACTGTGAACAGTCTAATCAAGTGTACCGTTGAAAGGATCAAGGCTGCAGTTATGAGTGATCATCACGCATAATTGAGATAGCCTAATATGTGGTGAGTGAATTCTACAGAACTGATCTTTCAATGTAACATTGCATACTTTTTACATTAATTTATATCAATACCAGGTAGCGTACGTACAATTGTTCGAGTTTGAGTTCGAGTTCGAGTTTGATCGATCCTCATGTGTGTTGCAGCAAGAATATGGTGTTTGCTTCAAAACCTTAACAAAGAAGTAGTCAAGAACGCACCTTATATGATCCTTAGAAAATAGAGCACAGATTATGTTGCAAGGGTGAAGGTTCGGGCATTGACTTCCGCAAACAAAGATGATGAAAGTGAACTCAGACCTTGTTATTTAATAACTCCTTCGAGTAGCGTTAACGTTAGGGTTCGTGTAGGGACTGTTGTCTAATTGTCTAATCTTTTTTTTTTCATCTGTATTGAGTCCTTAGTGAGGCTGTAGTCCAAATACAACTTCAAATGTTGAATTGAAGCTCACACCAATTGAAATGGTGATCATTGGTGTAGATATGCAGTGATTAGTTCTTGTTCTTTGTGCTACTTGGTGACTTGATTTCGTTTATGACATAAATTCTGAGATTCAGCATGCATTTTATTGGGAAAAATGTGAGCATTTATATATAAAACATTTGATACTTCGCCCTTTACTGAAGTCATTCATGGAAAAAAAAAAAAAATCAATTCTAAAATTGGCTCTCTTTCAGGTTTGAGTAAACAAATTGACATCCATGCTAAAGCTATTTTCTGTAATCAATGTCAATGTCTTTGCTTCCTTCTGCAGGAAGTGTACATTAACTTTTTTAGCTTTCATTTTATTTTCTTCTCTAAGAGAGGTCGGGGCAAAGCTTAAATTAAAATTTTCGGTGTACATTTATATGGAAAATCTGTGAGTTTGTATCATATCAAGCTGTTGCAATATTAATATCATCACCATATCTATAGATAGTAATTGTAAGCAACAAGACAATCATAGCTGTACCAGCAGTTTCCAAATCATTTTAAATGCAACAATTATTGTGAGTACTTCTTTGATACCGTCATTGAATGAATAATAATAATTTAATATGTGAAGTTGTATTAAATATAATTATCATTTATTTAGTTTTTTTTACTATTTTAATAAGGTGGTAATATATTATTGAATTATTATATAACTGGCGTCGTGGTGGCTAAAAGTTTGGTTCTGGAAGAGTGTCATGGCCTCAGGCTGGTCATAGCTTTTGCAGAATAAATAATAAAAGTCATATTAGATCAAAGTAAATTCTCACAATGTAAGGGCCAGTATACAGCAGTAGCTACGAATTTAAAAAGGTGCATTCAAATGGAAGGTTGAATTTTACAATGACTCATTAATAATTTAAACCAATCAGCTATCAGATTTTCATTACTTTGGCGGGAAGTAAATGTAAAGAAAACAGACAATGTACCTGTTATAAATTTCTGCCATGTGAGCAGAAATATTAATGCAGCAATAAGCTACATTTTTAGTTATGCATTTACAGACTGTCTAAGTTGTAACTCGTAACAAGCTTCAGAGATACTGATTCTAAGAATGAGTTCGGTAGAGAATATTAACGGAGAGTATAAGTCAATTTATAAGTTATTGAACAAACGCCAGAGTTTAAGCAAAACAATAACGTAGAATGTTCGTGCAATTCAATTTTATGAGAATATAAGTTAGTATTAATGCTAGCGTTAACTATGTATTTAAAGTAGTATTTAATTATTAGTGTGTCCGCTAGCTTATAAGTAGGGTTGGCAACGATCAGGACGGGATGAGATTTTTCAATCTTAATTCCGTCCCGGTCATATAAAATGTTGCCTAAGGCTATGTTTGTATTAATTGAATTGGATCCAATGAAATGTAATGTAATTTAAAATATTTTAATTTCATTGTTTGCATTGAGCCATTAAAAATGAGTGGTCGAAATCGGGGTGTTAGGTATGGAACGTAACTTAAAAAAATAATATTGAAAAAATAATAATAAAATATTTGTCTTTTTTTTTTTTTTTTTTAGAATTTAAAAAGAACAATTGTCTTTAAAATCTATTTAGTTACATTTCATTTCATTAATATTTTTTTACCAAATAATATTTTTGAACATTACATTATAAACATTTCTTTTTTCCCAAACAAGATTATGATACGTTATATTTCATTTCATTGGGTTACATTTCATTATTAACTATCATCTCCAATCAATCCAAACATAACCTAAGTGATTATTTGATATGTTGCCTAAGTGATTAATTGGTATGGCTTTCTTACTAGTCAAAGGTGTTTTTTCAATTTAGAGCTTTTGGAGATTAAAAAAAACAAAAATAGAAGAAGTTCAAATTTACGATATAGAGTTTTTATAAGAGTTGAATTATTTAAAATACCTTTATTTTGATTCACAATCTTATTTCATTCATTTCATAACATAATTTTTGAAAATTTATTTATTAAAATAATTATATGAACTTTTAATAAAAACTCTAATTAACGACTAAATAATGAAAAAAATTATATTTAAAAAATAAAATTACCAAACGGAACCTACAACTCAACAAGCAAATCCCGCTTTACCTCTGCCTCAGGTTCGCATTTTGAGATGCATGCAGTTGGGCTTCAATTGAATTCGTGATAGAAACAAGTCGTTGGGTTGGCTTTATTACGTAGGTTGTTGAGTTTTTTTTTTTTTTTTTTGTTTTTGTTTAGAAAAATTAATGCTAGTTATAAATATATTATTGTATATAAAGGGTGATGGAAAACAAAATCATATTAACCTGAATCAAGATCTGGCAATTCGTTAATAAAACTCGTATTTTAGAAAGAATTCAAGAATTATGTACCTTGAGATGCTAATTGATGATTTGCCTCCTAGAATGCTACATTAAAGAGAGAATAGTTTGAAAGAGATTGAGGGTTTTCGACTCCATGTCAAAAATACAAAAAACCAAAAATGAACTCTCATATGAGCTAGAATCTACTTATATCTTTAGCGTTCAAACATTCAGCGTCAAAAATATTTTCGACGCCAATAAATCCTTTAGCGTCGAATTTAAATTTCGACGCTAAAGGTTCTAACCTTTAGTGTCGAAATTAGATTCGTCGCTAAAGGTTTATCTTTTAGCGTTGAAATAATTGTTTGACGCTAAAGGGTTGATGCTTTAGCGTCGAATTTCCATTTCGACGCTAAAGGTTCCACCCTTTAGCGTCGAATCGAAAAAAAATTTGGATGCTAAATGGTCAACCGTTAGCGTCGAAATCTAAATTTCGACGCTAAAGATTAATTTTAAAATTTTCAAATGCCCCCTTCTAAAATTTGAATTTATCGCCTAATAAAATTAGATTTTAATTTTTGACATTTAGCGACGAATTTTCAACACTAAAAGTAAAAAATTTCGATGCTAAATATTAATTTTAAAATTTTCAAAATCTCACTTTCTTAAATTTGAATATATCTCTTAATAAAATTGGATTTAAAATTTTGACATTTAGCGACAAATTTTCGACGCTAAAAGTCAAATATTTTGAAGCTAAATGGCAAATTTAAATTTATCGAATTCCCGCTTTCTAAAATTTGAATTTATCTCCTAATAAAATATGATTTAAATTTTTGACATTTAGCGACGAATTTTCGAAGCTAAAAGTCAAAAATTTCGACGTTAAAGATCAAAATTTTGACGGAAATAATTCTCGTTATTTGAGGACCTTTAGCGACGAAAACCTATTTCGTCGCTAAAGGTTTTTTCCCTTATAAATTCATTTGCTCTTTCATTTCTTATATTCTCACTTTTTCCTCTCATATTCTTATTTCCTCTCTAAAATTATTTTTTCCATAAGTGTTTTGTTTGTTTGATTTTTTGTATTTTATATTAACATCTAATATTTATTTATTTATTTTTGTAGGGGAATATGAAGATGAAGAAATGATGAAAATGAAGATAGTGAAGAAAATGAAAAATAAATGAAAGTGAAGATGAAAAATATGAAAGTGAAGATAGAGAAAATATATAGAAAAATATATTTTATCATTTTGTTTATTATTTTATATTTTTTTGTTGTGATAAATTTTGTAATTTTAGTTTTATATCAATAAAAATATCATTATTAATTTTTTTTTAATAAAAAAATTGTAATAATTTTTATAACAAATTTAATTACTTTTGTAATGAAATTAGTTTGAAATTAATTTATAATAATAATTTTCTTATATCATTTAGTGTCAAAATATTCGACGCTAAAGGTAATAAAATATTATATATTTTTTAATATTATATCACCTTTAGCGTCGAATATTACGACACTAAAGGTCAACTTTTTGGCGTCGAAAATATTCGTCGCCAAATACGTGCTTTAGCATCGATATATTTTTGACGCAAAATATTGTACTTTAGCATTGAAATTTTTTATTTCGATGCTAATTGTTTTTCTCATCCACCTTTTAGCATCGAAAATTTTCAATGCTAATAACCTTTAGCGTCAAAAGTTTGTACTTTAGTATCGAAAAATTTCGACGTTAAAGACATTTTTTTGTAGTGTATTTTGGGGAACAATGATGTAGAGACTAAACGAAAACTAAATAGAGATAAAATTACTATCAAAATGACATTATTTTAGTTTTTTTTTTTATTTACTATCAAAACAACGTTTTGATGATAATTTTATCTTTGTTTAATCATGCTTTAATCTCTTTATCATTTTTCTATTTTGAGTGAGTGTAAGAATTTCTCTTATGTGAAATTACAACAATACTCATTCCAATATGAGTTATGAATAATAAGGTATATCAAAATGATTGGTTATGTCACGACCCTCTCCCTAGAGCGGGTCCAACCCTAAAAAGGGGTTCGTGAACTACTTCAAGTCGAGCATTCTACCTGTCATGCAATTTAACTAAGTTTGCAAGAAAAATAATATCCTACAAAATGTGATTCAATAAACCTCAAAATAATTTTTTACATCAAAAGTCTGTGGAAAACATGAAAATGTCATAAATCTCCTATATCAAAAGTCAAAAGAAATATCTGGACCAACCCGAATGACGGTTATGGTAATCAAGTCTAATCCTGGTACTGCTACTGCTGCGCTGGCGAACTACTTGGGATGTTTGGGAAAATGAGGGTGAACTTAAAGAGCCGAGTAAGTAATTAAAGCACTCAAACTCTCTACATGACCTCACCCAAAAATAGAGATGATAATAATAATAATAATAATAATATATAATAATAATAATAATAATAATAATAATAATAATAATAATAATAATAATAATAATAATAATAATAATAATAATAATAATTTACTATCATTATCACTGTCAAATCATGCTCACAACTGTACGGGTCAAATTTGGGTCCAATGGTAAAATCATCTTTTCACTTCGGATCTGTGGATAGATAAGGCCCAAGACGGCAGTCCGGCCCTAATGACTTTAAATGCCCAAGACACGTCTCGTGTTTCCATCTCAATCTCTCAACTAATGTAACCTCATTTTTGCTAACAAATACACCTACTCCACATGGTGATACTCTCCACCCACCAAAAGCTCATAATTATTAGATACGTTATGGGCCCATCTTTGCTAATTACAGCTGCAATGCCAACTTAAAAGGTGACGACATCGATCCTATAAATAGCAACATAATTCAGAGCATTCTCATTGAGGTCTTACTTTTGAAATTGGAGCTCTCTAAGCTTCATATACTCAAAACATTAACTCACCGCCCTCACGGCAATCAAAAGGAGATCAAGATAACCTCAAGTCTTGTTCTTCATTCTTTTATGCTCTTCCTCATTATTGACTTGAGCGTTGGAGTGCCTACGGTACCCACCACACCGGTGGGCAGAACCTCTTCGCTTATTTTATCTTTGTTTTGCAGGATCGTTAGTGCCCCCTCATCAAATTCTTGATTGTGGACCTAGGGCGAAAACCAACGTCTACAATTTGACGCCCACCATGGGGCCAATGATTTATTGCAAGCAAAGATCTATTAGTCTACAGTTTCTGAAACACAACCTCATATGGCTTCAAGCTGTGATCAGACATCAGACCCTGTGGCGGCACAATTAGCCATGCTCCAAGAATGTTTACGAACTTTAGAGGAATATAACATGACCATGCGAAACTCCAACACAAACCTTAAAAAATAGTTTGAGCAAATCACTTCAACCTCTCAACATCGTGACACTCCAGATCAAACCAGCAATCCTGCGACCCCAACCAACCTCTTGGGGGCATTCAATGATGTGGCAAGTGATTATCCACCAATAAACCATCAACCCAAAAATTACCCAAAGAGTCTACCAATTTCTCCAGTCGACCAGGCACATCAAGTCGCGTTCACTATGCGAAGAGAAATGCTAGAGTTTAAGGAAATAATTTTATCCAGTCTATCTGGTGTAAGGTTAACAATAAGAAAGAGCCGAGTTGGATCAATTTTTGATACTCAATTTTTGGAGACCATCACATCCATTGAGCTGCCGAGGAAGTTCAGTCCCTCGGACATAAAATTGTATGATAGATCAACGGACCCAGACGACCATGTTGTCCACTATAAATAAAAAATGATGTCGACTGGCTTGGCTCCACACCAATGAGAGGCTGGAATGTGCAGAGGATTCAGAGAAACTTTAGCGGGCTCTGCCCTCACCTGGTTCATCAATCTTCCCTACAAATCCATCGAGTCTTACCAACAGCTAGCAGAAAAATTTGTGGAATGTTTTGCAAGTTCATGCAGGCTCGAAAAGACCACCGATGACCTCAATGTCATCCATCAATAGAAAGGGGAGTCCTTGCGAAGCTATGTGACTCGCTTCAATAAAGAGAGGATAACTATTCCAGATCTCCATCAGCCTACTGCTGTGGAAGCATTTAGAAATGAATTACTTTCAAAAAGTGGACTCTACAAAAAGCTCACTAAATTTCGATGCTACTCGATGGATCGGGCCTTGGCTCGAGCCCAAATTGAAATCAGATGGGAAGAAGATAAAAAGAATAAGAAGAAGGAAAGTTATTTCAGTCTACAGAATGAAAAGATACACAAATCACACAAAGTATTCAGAAGCAAAGCTCCTAAATCATCAGATAGAATGATTCATCAAAGGAGGGAGCATCGCCCCCTTCAGAAAGATTTCAACCGTCGACCTTTACCGTACAAAGCCCAAGAAATGACGTCTCCAAACAGATCAAGGCTCCCAGACTACAATTTCACTGTTTCCCCAGAAGAATTAGTTTCAGTCTTTAAAAAGATGGGGAATGAGGTAAGGTGGCCCACGCTCCAGGGAACGTCCCACAAAGAAAGACACCAGTAAGTGGTGTGAGTTCCATCGAGACTATGGCCATATGACAATTGATTGCGTGGCGTTGAGATTGGAAGTCCTGGAATTAATGAACAAGGGATTTTTGAAAGATTTACTCATGGAAAATGGGGAAAGCAACATTGGCTTGAATAGATGAGAAAGATGGCCCACCTCCACCACCGCCAATTAACAATACGATAAACTTCATTTCAGGAGAATCAGAAGTCAGTGGTGTCTCATATTCAGCTGCGACACTCAAAAGCTGTTGTAATGGGTATTTCTCACACAACAATGTCAGTTGAAGGGATGTTCACCAACCTAACAATAGAATTTCCAGACGACGACAGTTCTGGTCAGATGAATCCACACCATGATGCTTTGGTGATTTCCTCACAAGTGGTGAATTTCATGATCAAACGAGTATTAGTTGACACGGAGTCTTCAGCCAACATCATCTTTGCCACTGCCCTTGCGGACATGGGATCCGAGATAGAGAAGATAAATAGACGGTCGATGGTGCTGATTGGAATCAGTGGTGAACAAAAATTCACTATAGGGTAAGTGTCTCTCCCAATCTACGCATGAGGGATCAATAAGATGACCATGTTCTTGGTCTTAGACTGTCCCTTAGCCTACAACCTTATTGTTGGAAGATCTTGGATTCATGAGATGAGGGTAGTCTCATCCAACTACCATCAAGTACTAAAGTTCCCCACAATTGGGGGATCTATGAGATAAAGGGGGACAGATCCGTGTCCAAAAATTGCTATCAGACGACCTTAAAAGCAAAATCTCAATCTGCATAGCAATTACAGAAAGGGATCTCGTGCTATGGAGTCGACACTACCGAGCTTAGAGGAGCTTGATGAGGTCCAAATTCACCCACAACATACAGATCATAAGATTGGAGCAAATCTAGATCCCAAACTACGAGCCGACTTGATTGATTTTTTGAAGGAGTGACACGACCGCTTCACATGGTCACACAAAGACATGATCAGGATCGATTCTGAGTTAATTACCCATGAACTCCATGTGGACTCAGACTACCCTTCTTTCAGATAAAAAGAAAGAAAGTTCACTCCAGAGAGAAATCAAATCATTGATGAGAAAGTTCAAAAATTGTTACAGAATGGAGCCATAAGGGAAGTTCAATTCCCGGATTGGCTTACCAACGTGGTGGTAGTTCGAAAGAAAAATAGGAAGTGGCGAGTTTGCATCGACTTCACAAATTTGAACAAAGCTTGCCCAAAAGATTCATTCCCCATGCCTCACATTGATTCAATGGTTGATGCTACAGCTGGACACGAGCTGTTAAGTTTCATGGATGCATATTAGGGCTACAACTAAATCCCCATGCATCTGGATAACCAAGAGAATATTGCCTTTGTCACCAACAAAGATATTTATTGTTATAAGGTGATGACATTCAACCTCAAGAATGATGGAGCCTTCTATCAACGTCTAGTAAAAAAGATATTCTCCCAACAAATTGGAAAAACCATGAAGGTATACATAGACGACATGCTGGTGAAATCTTCAAAATCTGAGCAACATCTAAGTCAGATGGAAGAAGCCTTTAACATAATGAAAAAGTACGGGATGAAGTTGAACCCTACAAAATGCGCATTCGGTGTTGCTTCAGGAAAATTCTTAGGCTACATGGTCACTCCACGGAGAATAGAAGTAAATCTGGACCAGATCAAGTCCATCTTTGATATCCCTTCTCCCACCAGCTCGAAAGATGTCTTGCGACTGGCAGAGAGGATTGGTGCTCTAAATAGGTTCATCTCCAAGTCTACAGACAAAAGTTTTTTATTTTTCTCAGTCCTTAAGAAAACAAAGAACTTCGAATGGACACCAGCCTGCGAGGAAGCTCTGAAAGAACTCTCCACCTTTGTTGTCGAAACCACTCGACAATGAAAGGCTTTTTCTCTACTTGGGAATTTCTGAACAAACAGTCAGCGCAATCTTGATTAGGGAAGAGGATGTGACACAACTCCCAATCTACTATGTGAGTAAAACGTTACTGGATACAGAGTCACGCTACAGCCAAATGGAGAAATTAATATTGGCTTTAATAATGGTTGCTCGGAAACTACGCCCTTATTTTCAAGGGTACCGAATCATAGTTTATACTTCATATCCTCTGAGAAACATTCTCCATAAACCTGAATTGTCTGGGAGACTGACGAAATGGGCTGTGGAGCTTGGAGAACACGACATCACTTACGAACCCAGAAAAGTCATCAATTCTAAGGCCTTAGCAGATTTTATAGCTGACTTCAATCCAAGCCTACAAGTTATAGTTGAATCAGAAGTCCATTGTATCCATTCGACTACTCATTGGAAGCTTACAGTCGACGGATCCAGTAATAATAGATGTGCGATTTGGGAATGGTAATCATTACTATTGAAGGTGACATACTACAACAAGCAGTTAAGTGTGGTTTCAAAGTCACCAACAATGAGGCAGAGTATGAGGCATTAATGGTTGGTCTAACTTTGGCTAAAGAACTTAGATCCAAAAAGATAGAAGTAAAAACTGATTCTCAATTGATCGTCATCCAATTCCAAGGGTCGAATCAGGCACGAGACCCACAAATGGCGTCTGAATGAAGGAAGACACCAAACCATTACCTAGCCTCAAAATGCCTTTGATTAAACCCTCACTTCATCCACTATAGACACGGTCAATTAAAACATAAATCCAAACATCACAAGACAATATTTCGGGGCCGATTCTCTATCCCCAGTGGAGTCGCCAGACTGTGGGAACACAGGAATTGAGAGACGCATGCTGTCCCGGGCTCGCGGCCCGGTCGGGAGTACGGAGTAGCCACGGGGGACTAAACCGGAGTATAATGGAGTCGCCACCCGGTGTGAACCGGAAAATGAGATTTAAGGCCGCACTCACCCCTCGCAAGGGAAGACCTTAAACCGTTGGGTTCAGAATGGTCCCTTACTTATGCCACTTGTAATGAAAGGATTTATATAATAATTTAATCAGGCTTAAGTAACACTTATTTCTAAGAATATCATGCTTCTAAATTCACATACATACATCAACAAGTTCATCTAAATTTATATGTAACACATATTCGAATTTGCATACAGCCTATTTGCATGTAATCTACGTCTCAATTTGCATACATAAGAATTATCATACGGCAGGCATACAAGTTAATGAACGCATTGGTGGACACAGAAGCGCAAACAAATAGCATTCTTACTAGCATGCATATTAAGAACAGATATTTAAGCGCATAACAGAAGTAGACAACTAGAGAGGTAATAAAAATGCATAACGTAAAAAAGGGGTAACTATGTGCTAAGATGGACATGTCGTAATGTGATGCAAGAGGATCTGTTTACCGTGGGCGTTTGTGCAGCTTTCGTAGACGCGTTCGAACAGTAAACAGAAGGTTCTCATTCGAGTAGCGTTCGTAAACGCGTTCGAACGGAAAGGAAAAGGAAGGAAACAGAATGCTCACGTTCGTATGGCGTTTGTGATGCGTTCGAACGGAAATGAAATGAATAGAATACTCACGTTCGTATGGCGTTTGTGAACGCGTTCGAACGGAAATGAACAAGAATACTCACGTTCGTATGGCGTTTGTGAACGCGTTCGAACAGAAATGGGACCTGATGCATGATAAGGCAAAATGCATGCGCGTTTGAGTTGCGTTCGTAAACGCGTTCGAACGGGAACAGACCTGATGCATGAAATGGGACGCAATACATAAATAACAAATAGTACAATGCGAGGCGCGGCGAAGCATCATGGTAAAGGATTTTAACCTCTTCAATTAGAGGACCTCTCATCGCACTTACTAAGCCCATGCGCTCGATCGCATCATGCATACAAACATAAAGACAATCATATCAAACTAAGTATGCCCGATTGAAACACTCTTACATCCAACTGAACACACATCAACCGGCGTGGCAAAGCATCGTGGTAAAGGGCTTTAACCCATCCCCATAGGGGATCTTTCATTCCACTTACTAAGCCCATGCGCTCGATTGAGTCATGCATACAAAGAATTAAACACAATAATATCAAACTTAGTATGCCCGATTGAACGTATCTTACATCCAATCAAACACACATCAACCGGCGCGGCAAAGCATCGTGGTAAAGGGCTTTAACCCCTCCCCATAGGGGATCTTTCATTCCACTTACTAAGCCCATGCGCTTGATTGAACCATGCATAAATAAGCAACATGCAGAATTCAAGTGACGAAAAATAAATAAACCAAAACAACATAAAACAAAAGAGGGTGCCGTTTACTCAAGCGGTACGTGGAGTTGTATCCCAAGTACAGACCGCACTATCGTCCATTCGGATTCGGCTACAGAATTTACGTCTGGGTTTCCATCCTATATACCACAAGAGACGACACTCTTCCATTCATCCAATACCCACAACACACGTCATACACAAACAAGATTTAACAAATAAGTAAAATACAATCAAAATAAATAACAAAAACCAAATAAAGATGAGTGTGGAAAGTACCCTCAGGTCTAACCTTTTAAATCACCTCTATGATGTACGACACACGGTCGTCGGAAGGGTGGATGCTCCGCAACTCTTTCGGTTCACTGGTTCACTGCTCTCGTTCGTTGTCTCACTGTTTGGAGTCGTCGTTCTCCGTCTTTTGCTGCTGCTTTTGACTCCGATTTGCTACTGTTCGGCCTCTGTTTTGCTACTCACTGTTCAGGTCACCTGTTTTGACGTTTCAACAGATTGTTCCAAGTTTTTGTGTGGGTTCTTAGTGCAGTCTTGTGTGATTATTTTAAGGATTATGAATGCAGTTTTTTTATGTTATTACTTTAAGTCTTTTAGAGAATGTTTTAAGAGGATTTTGCTGCTGTATGGAGCGTGTTTGGGCTGCCGTTTGGGGGTACTTTTTCGGTGATGTGTAGAGGCTTATGGGGCTGCTGTTTTCGGTTATGGAGTGGAGGAGATTTGTGAGGTTTATGGGCGTGTAGGGCTGATCGGTTTGTGAATGTGCTTTTAATGTGAAGGCTTGGGGTTATTTTCTTTTCTCTTGTGATTTGTGTGAGTTATGTGTCTATTATGTGTATGAGCTAGGGGAATGCATGTCTTGGTTAGGGGTTGTTTATATAGAGAAGGGTTAGGGCTGCACCTTGTCTCACAAGGAAGGGATTTGGTGCATTAAAGAGAGGATTTGATTTGGTGTTGGACAAGGAAATGATTAGATTGAGGGGGGACAAATCTTGGCTAGATTAGGAATACAATATCTTTAGATTGGTTATGATTGATTTTAATTAGGCATGACATCTTTTTAATTTAGTATGTGATTTGTTTAGTTAGGAAGTTAATATATTTGAATTATCTTCATTAGGTATGATTATATTTTGTGATTTATTTAATTGGTAAATGGTTTAAATATTTTATTTAATTCAATGTTTAATTTAATTAAATTGGGATGTGTTTTATGGGCTTGGGGAGCTAATTGGGTTTGTGTGTGAGGCTAGCAACAAAACCAGAATTACCGACACCGTTCGAACGCTTCCTCGAACGCGACACGAACGCCCGCAATCTGTTTGGCGTTCGAACGTATACATGACCGCAGCACGAACGAAAATAGTGAACCTTGTTTATTCTGAATTTCCCCTTCCGATATCCATTTCCCACGGCTTCCGTGACTCAAAAGGTAGTGCCTCCAAATGAGACTCATCATCGGGTTTCACATGCAAAAATACAATGCCTACAGCGTCCTACTTACAAAAGGTGAAAGATCTCCAGTCGACATTTGAAGAACTCACAATAACCCAAGTTCTAAGAAATGAAAATTCTCAAGCAGATGCATTGGCCACTCTTGGTTCGACCATGCAAGGGGACAAACCTCAATCTATTCCAATAGTATACTTACAATGGCCAACTATTTGGAAGGAATAAATGAAAGAGGTCATCTCAATTACTCCAGTGGACACATGGATGACACCCATTGTAAGGTACCTGTAAGATTGCACGCTTCCAGAAGACAAAAATAAAGCCAGGAGATCGAAAGACAAGCTGCCAGGTTCACCATTTATGATGGACAACTACTAAAAAGACCTATCTCCGGACCCTACCTTAAATGCCTCACCCATAAAGAAACACAACACGTGTTGGCGGAACTACATGAAGGAGAATGTGGGAACCATTCTAGAGAGAGAAGCTTGGCATGTCGAGCCCACTCAACAGGTTACTATTGGCCTACCATGAGAGCCGACTCTGCAGACTACGTAAAAAAAGTGAGAAATGTCAAAAATTCGCCCTAGTCTCACCCCTACCACTAGAGAAACTCAGTCATATTCTTTCTCATTAGCCATTCATGAAGTGGGGGATAAATATCGTAGGGAAACTTCCAATCGCCCCGGGACAACGAGTCTATAAATTGGCACTTACAGACTACTACTCTATGTGGATTGAAGCAGAATATTTTGCCAAGATACGAGATAAATAAGTACAAACTTTCATCTGGAAGAATATCATATGTCGATTCAGGATGCCTAGAGAGATTGTGACTGATAATGGTTCACGGTTCATCAGCCATTATTTCCAAGACTTCTGTAAAAATTAGGGAACTGTAGGCACTGCATTTTTGCATATAAGTCCCTGTGATGAGTCTCATTTGGAGACACTACCTTTTAAGTCACGGAAGTCGCGGGAAACGGACGTCGGAAGGGGAAATTCAGAATAAGTACGTCATCAGATTCATTTCACAAGTTCACTGTTTTCGTTCGTGCTGCGTTCGTGACCTCGTTCGAACGTCAAGCAGATTGCGGGCGTTCGTGTAGCGTTTGAATCGGCGTTGGAACGGTGTCGGTATTTCTGGTTTTGCTGCTAGCCTCACATCCAAGCCCAATTAGCCCACCAAAGCCCATAAAACATATCCAATTAATAAAATACATATTTAACACATGACAAAATTAAATAAAATCTAAAAATCATATACCAATTTAAAATAAAATCATGCCTAATTAAAATCAATCAAATATATCATATTCCTAATCTAGCCAAAACATGTCCCCCAATCAAATATATTAACTTCCTAATTAACCAAATCTTGTCTCCAATCAATCTTTGGTTTTCCTTACATAACACCAAATCATATCCTCCTTTAAAGCACCAAATCCCTTCCTTGTCAAGCAAGGATTCACACATCCCCTTTGTCTATAAAAGAGACCCAAAACCAAGACACTCCTCTCTCTCTCACGCATACACAAAGAATAACAAGCAAAAAAAATTTTCCCTTCTTCTCCTCTCTATTGCCGAGCATATCACCCAAAAATCCCCTTCCATTGCCACAAAATCACCACCCAAAACACCATCTCCATTGCCGCACAAACCACCATTGAAACACTCCCCCGAGCAGTAAGCTAAACTACCGAAATTCACAGCCCCATATTACCGAAAATCACTACTTAAAACATTCACTGTTTGACCGAAAGACTGCCCCTAGAACACCCCCCATAAACTACCGAAACTCACCCCTAAACAACATCCCTTTAACCACAAAAATAGTAGCATAAAACATCAAAAATAGTGACCGAAATACAACAACAAAACAGCAGCGAAACAGAAGGAAAACAGAAGCCCGAACAGTGAAGCAGCGTAGGGAAACATTGAACCAGTGAACCAGAGGAGTTGCGGAGCATCCACCCTTCCGACGACCTTGTACGGTACTTCCGAGAGTCGACATAAAAGGTTAGACCTGAGGGCACTCTTCGTATTTATTTTTATTCATCTTTTAATCGTTTTAGTTATTTATTTCGTATGAGAGTCGTTCATGGATGCATGTTGTGGCTTTGAATAAAATGGAAAATGTGTCGCCTCTTGTGGTATATAGGATGGAAACCCAGACATAAATTTCGTAGCCGAATCCAAACGGACAGTAATGCGGTCTATACTTGCGATACAACTCCACGTACCACTTGAGCAAACGGCGCATATTTTGTTTTATGTTGTTTGATTCGTTTATTATCCGTTATTTAAATTCTGCATGTTATTTGTTTGTGTAATGATGAGATAAAACGTATGGGCTTAGTAAGTTGGATTAAAGGTCCTCTGTTTCAAGGGGTTAAAATCATTTACCATGATGTTTTGCCGCACGGATGACGTATATTCGGTTGAATGTAAGATATGTTCAATCGGGTATACAAAGTCCGATATCGTTGTCTTTATTTTTATATGCATTATGTCATTAGCGCATGGGCTTAGTAAGTTGGATTAAATGTCCTCCGTTTCGAGGGGTTAAAATCATTTACCACGATGCTTCGCCGCGCCGAATGACGTATATTCGGTTGAATGTAAGATGTGTTCAATCGGGTATACAAAGTCCGATATCGTTGTCTTTATTTTTATATGCATTATGTCATTAGTGCATGAGCTTAGTAAGTTGGATTAAAGGTCCTCCGTTTCCAGGGGTTAAAATCCTTTACCACGATGCTTCACCGCGCCGGATGACGTATATTCGGTTGAATGTAAGATGTGTTCAATCGGGCATACAAAGTCCGATATTGTTGTCTTTGTTTTTATGTGCATTATGTTATTAGCGCATGGGCTTAGTAAGTTGGATTAAAGGTCCTCTATGTCGATGGGTTAAGATCCTTTACCATGATGCTTTGTCGCGCCTTGTAGCTCGTTATTATTTATTAGGTGTCATCTATTCATCCGTTCACGTATGCGTCATGTTGTTTACTATTTTTTTGAGGTCACTGCTGTAACCCCGTTCGAACGAGTTTCAGAACGCCGCACGAATGCATGTTTTCTGTCTCAGTTCGTTCGAACGCGTTTACGAACGCTATACGAACGCGAACCTTCTGTTTACCATTCGAACGCGTTTACTAATGCTACGCGAACACGCACATATTTCCTTTATTTTATTCATGCATCAGGTCTGGTCCCGTTCGAACACGTTCTCAAACGCTATATGAACGCGAACCTTTTGTTTACCATTCGAATGCGTCTACGAACGCTACTCGAACGCGAATGCATTTTGTTTCATCAGGTCATGTCCCGTTCGAACACATTCTCAAACGTTATACGAACGTGAACCTTCTGTTTACCGTTCGAACGCGTTTTCAAATGCTACACGAACGCCCATACACTGAACTGAGTCTTTTTCATCACATGTCATGCATAATTGTTTTTTAGGTGATTTCTCTTGTATCATGTAGTCAATCATATTATTTGTATCTCTGCATTCAAGCATGATTTAGCCTATTCGGTTTTTCATTTTCAAGCATGATTAGTCATTTATTTTGCGTTTGGAATTTGCATTATGTCTAGGTCGTTCTTTGTTTTCCGCATTATATGATCGAAGTATGTTCATGAGATTGCCATGTGCTATTGTATGTTCACCGTTATTCAAATTTGCTTTCATGCGTGATTGTATAATTATTATCTACTGGCATGCCTATGATCGAATATAATGTGCTTATGACATTGTATGCTAGCCGTATTTATCGTTATGTATGCAAATTGGGACATAGATTATACGCAAATATGAAAATGTGTTACATGTGAACTTAGATGAACTTTTGATTCATGCATGCGAACTTAGGAGTAAATTACCTCTTGGAAATATGTTGCTTAGGCTTGGTTAAATTATTGCACAAATCATTTCATTACAAGTGGCATAAGTAAGGGACCATTCCGAACCCAACGGTTTGAGGTCTTCCCTTGCGAGGGGTGAGTGCGACCTTAAATCTTTGTCACGGTTCACACCGGGTGGCGACTCCATCATTCTCCGGTTTAGTCCCCCACGGGCTACTCCGTACTCCTAACCGGGCCGCGAGCCCGGAACAGTATGCGTCGCCCAGTTTTTGTGTTCCCATAGGAACCAAGTTGAGCTTCTCGACCCTACGCTTCCCACAAGCTAATGGTCAAGCCGAGTCATCAAACAAATAAATAATGAACACATTGAAGAAAAGATTGGAGAAAGCAAAAAGGGGCTTGGGCAGAAGAACTCTCAGGAGTCTTGTGGTCCTACAGAACAACGATCCGATCATCAACCAGAGAAACCTCATTCTCCCTAGCGTTTAGAACAAAAGCAGTAATTCCAGTAGAGGAAAACATCTATTCCCCACGCTACCAATGTCTTGATGAAGATTCGAATCGATAATTTATGAGTCATAGTCTTGTTATTATTGATGAATTAAGAGAACATGCTTCCATACTACTTGCAGCCCATCAGCAGAGAATGATCAAGTACTTCAACAAAAATGTTAGGAGCAGAACCTTTAAAGAAGGAGATTGGGTCTTGCGTAAAGTTTTCCAAAACACCAAGGAAGTTGGGGATGGAAAACTTGGACCGAACTGGGAAGGTCCATACGTCATTACAAAGTTCGTTGGGTAAGAAGCTTACAAAATGCAAACCGCGAATGGAGCACCGGGCATATGAAGTCCTACATTGAAAACGGCCAAATTCTTTGGTCACATATTTATTATTCCGTATTTATTTCATATTATTAGTCTTTTATTATTTCACATTTTATTTATGTTTATTGTTGTTTCATTGTTCCGCATTTATTTTGTGTTATTTATCTTTCTTCATTGTATCGCATGTTGTCTCTTCGGTTATTTATGGTTATATGCATTATCATGTTTCATGTATGTCAATATTGGGTTAGTGATTGAGTGTTGCCTCTCGTGGTATATCGGATGGAAACCCAGACATAAATTTCGTAGCTAAATCCGAATGGATGGTAGTGCGGTCTGTACTTGGGATACAACTCCACGTACCGCTAGGGGAAACACTCATGCATGTTTTTATGTGATTATAGATGTCTTTTTGCGATCTCGTTCGAACGTGTTTCCGAACGATACTCGAACACATGCATTCGGCCTTACCCCATTCGAACACGTTTCCGAACGCTACTCGAACGCGCATGCATTCTGTCCTGTCATACATGATATCTCGTCCCGTTCGAACACGTTTATGAATGCTACTCGAATGCATACATTCGGACTTATCCCGTTCGAACGCGTTTCCAAATGCTACTCGAACGCGTGCATTCTGTTTACCGTTCGAACGCGTTTACGAACACTACTCGAACGCGCACACACTGGACAAATTTTTTCCTCATGTTTCATGCATATTTGCCTATTTGGTTATTCCTTTCTGCATCATGTGCTTAAGTATCCATTCTTTAATGTAGTATGCTTCCATTGTTTCTATTAATGTTCATGGGTATGCAAACTTGTGTGTTGATTAAATTATCCTGCATGTGCTGCATAAGACTTGGTTATACTATTGCATAAATCTTTTCATTACAATTGGCATAAGTAAGGGACCATTTCGAACCCAACGGTTTAAGGTCTTCCCTTGAGAGGGGTGAATGCGGCCTTAAATCATTTCTCAGTTCACACTGGGTGGCGACTCCATTTATTTCTTCGGTTTAGTCCCCCGCGGGCTATTCCGTACTCCCGACAGGGCCGCGAGCCCGGGCAGCGTCACACACCTATATGCTCGTTCATACACTGACATTCATCTGGTCCAGACGACATTGAAGACTCCAACATACTATAAATCAGATCCTAGACGATACACTAGACAAAATACTCTCTAAGTCAAAGACTCTCCGACTTAGAGAGTAAGAACAAACTGTACGGGCCAAATTTGGGCCCAAAGGTAAAATAGTCTTTTTACTTCGGATCTGTGGATAGATAAGGATAAGACGGCAGTCCGGCCATAAAGACTTCAAAAGCCCAAGACACGTCTCATGTTTCCATCTCAATCTCTCAACTAATGTAACCTCATTTTTGCTAACAAATACACCTACTCCACATGGTGATACTCTCCACCCACCAAAAGCTCATAATTATTAGACACATTATGGGCTCATCTTTGCTAATTATAGCTGCAATGCCAACTTAAAATGTGACGACACTAATCTTATAAATAGCAACATAATTAAGAGCATTCTCATTGAGGTCTTACTTTTGAAACTGGAGCTCTCTAAGCTTCATACACTATAAATATTAACTCACCGCACTCACGACAATCAAACGAAGATAAATGTAACCTCAAGCCTTGCTCTTCCTTATTTTCTGCTCTTCACCCTTACTGACTTGAGCGTCGGAGTGCCTACGGCACCCACCACACTGCTGGGCAGTAAACTTCTCGCTTATTTTACCTTTGTTTTACAGGATTGCTAGTACCTCATCATCAAATTCTTGAATGTGGACCTAGGGCGAAAACCAGCATCTACAACAATAATACAAACATTAACCAAACAAGATTTGCTTACTGGATTTGGTACAATAGTGGATTGAAACCATTGGAAGACTATCACACTTCTTCTAAGGTTTCCCACCATATATCCTCGCATCAATGTGCAAGAGGGAGACTTAACCACACGCCTTTACTAACCTCGCTTAACCTCACATCTCTGACCACTATTATACTAAATCCAGCAGCATAACAATGATAACACACATCATCCAATACAGTACACATCATCACACTCTATTCATCAATCTCATATCAAAGTCACGGAGTACTCAAACACTTCGACTCATAATACAAAATGTGATATACCTAAAATGTATATTCATAGTTTTTTACTATCATGCTATCAATAACTCAATAAAAAGTCCTAACATATATGTATAAATATATTTATGCTATATTATATAAATTCATATATCAAACATCAACTAACAAATAATTATGTTATGAGAATCATCGTACATTGTACTTAACTCAATGCATGCAAAAATTCTCTATATCTCTATATCCTCGCTAAAATCTGAAAAAAAAAAGATTATAAAATTACGATTAGGTCCCTATATTTTACAAAAATTATGATTTTACTCCCAAACTTTCTAAATTTTTCCATTTAACCCCCAATACTCTCATATATTACCAATTTGGTTGTAAAACTCCCAAATATCACTTATTAACCCTTAAAACTAAAAATTTCAGATTTGTACGCTAATTATACTAAATTTACGATTTAGTCTAAAAATTTTAAATCTTACATTTACACCCCCAAAACTGTAACAAGAACGTACCAAACTCCAACGACTTCAAAATCTCACAACCAGGTGATCAATGGTCAGTACGCTTCACAATGATCACAATGGTAGTGGTAGTGACGGCGGATGCATGGTGGTTACCGACAAATAGTCAAACGATGATAACTCTCATTTTTTAGCTAGTTTCACGACAATCGAAGGTTCAATTTGGAAAACTGAAGTGTCCAACCTGCATATCTCGATGAGGGGAAGATTATGATCCGGGAGGTGAGGGTCACGCACGAAGGCACATGGGGCGTGTGTGGCAATATTTTGGCAGCGCGTGAGGGCGCGTCCGGTGGATTTATGTCGTCGGACTGACGGCGTTGTCTTCATCCTGTCGAGAGCATTCTTCTGGAATGGTCACTTGTAAGAAACGGTGGTCAGAGACGTCCTTTCTCTCTCTTGCCCACACTTTCTCTCTCTTCTATGTTTTCTTTCTCTATTGGTTCGACTCTATCTCTCTCTCACTGGTCCCTGAAAGTCTTCTATTATCTCTTCCTACTGATAAAATACACACTCACCCTCTCTTTTTTTGTTTCACGTTAAAAACCCAAAATTAAAGTTAGAGTTTTTATTGTTTTTAAAGATATGGTTTAGAGTTTGAGTTTGGTTAGGTCTACTGTTTTGGGGAGGGAAAAGCGTGAAAATTGTTTTTGGAGTAGTGGAGATGTGAGTTAGAGGGGGAGTGGATAAGTTTCAATTTGTTTAAAATTAAGATAATAAGATATTACGGGTTAACATAATGTTTATCAGTAATCACTAACTAAACGAGTTCATTAAAATACTTCTAAATATTTGAGATTAATTGTGTGTCAACCTGATATAATTATAAACATAAGAATGATTATGCTAGTTATTAAATATAAAAAATACACACAATATGAGACATTGAAGATAAAAAAAAAATAAGCAGGGAACATGATTACTCTAAAATATTATAAGAAAAATATTTGACATTAACAACATTTTCTATTTGTTTGATTCCTGCTAGCACAAAAAGTTAGGAAAAATATTTATGTAATTTAATAAGGAAAAAAATCAATAAAAAGTTGTCAAACCCACTAAGACATGGAAGAAATTATAGTGATGTGCGTGAATACAAGGTTTTTGTTTGGTTTGGGTATTAATGTGGGCCTTTGACTCATCATGCAAGACTTTATCTTTAGTTTGGCATCGAACAATCATCCAACACTTAAGAAAACTGAAAATTATCGACCGAATATTCAATCGGTAATCTAAATAATTCAGTCGATAATCACGATTACCGACCGAAAACTGAGCAAATGTCTACAGTCAGTATTTAACCCGTCTGTGATAAATTAATAATCAAAATAGCTTCGGTGGATAACTTACCAATTGAATTACTGACCGACTATATTTCGATCGGTAAAATTACTCATCGAATGAATAAATAAAGAGATTTTATCGACCAAACTTCATTCGGTCGGTAAACTGACTGCATTTAAAAAAAATTATTGGGCATACCATAGGCCCCACAAGACCGATCATGGGGCCTTAATACCACCCAAGAGTGGGTGTGAAATATTACCACTAGGCTATTCATGTTTTCTATTATAATTATATATATATATATATATATATATATATACGCGTGCGTGTGCGTGTGCGTGTGTGTGTGTTTTTTACCGATCGAGCTTCATTTGGATGGTAAACTGACTGCATTTAAAAAAATAATGGGGTCTTTTATGGTCCCACAAGACCGGCCATGGGGCCTTAATACCACTCAAGAGTGAGCCCATACTAAACCTACACAATCCACATTTAATTTTACAAATTGATATAATTGGTGTGCCTTAAACAATTGACCTCAAGATTGAATGTGTGAAATAATTATCACTAGGTTATTACATATTTCTTGTTATAATATGTAAAGAATATGTCATGTTTCATGTTATAATATGTAGGGGTGGGCATAAAAACCGACCGAACCGAACCAAACCGCAAACTGAACCAAACCGGACCGAATTTACAGTTTTTTTCTAACGGTTCGGTTTGCGGTTCGGATTGGCCCACCCTAAATGGTTTACGGTTCGGTTCAGATGCTAAATTGAACCGCACCTGTTAAACTGAACTGAACCGTTATAATTAAAAAATATATATATTTTTATAAAAAGATTTGCATTTTTCTTTTAATTTTACTTTATGTTTTCTTTTTATAGTATGTTAATACTTTTATTCTTAATTTTTTTGTTAATATATTTTTTTGTTAATACTTTTATTCTTAAATTTATTTGTTAATAATTTTATTCTTAAATTTTTTATTTTTTGGTTTATTCTTGAAAGTAAGCTGTTGGTTTGTCTCTTAATTAGAATGATGGTAACATCATTATTCGACGTAATTTTTAAAAAATACAAGAATTATTGTGCCTCATTTTTCAATCCTCTATTGAGTGCATGTGTTCTCTGGAGTCACAGCTTATACCGTAGCACTTCATACTATTTGTTCGCTAGACTAGTTTTTTTTTGTCTTCACTTAAGTGGATGAATTTTGTTTTTAGTAAGAATAATCTGTAACCGAACCGAACCAATCCGTAAACCGCTGTTTTAAAAAATTTTGAATCTGAACCAAACCGTTATTTAATGGTTTGGTTTGAGAGGTAAAAAAATCGGACGGTAAAATATGGTTTGGTTCGATTTTAGTAAAAACCGAACCAAACCGAACCGCGCACACCCCTAATGTAAAGAATATGTGTGTGTATTCAGTCAGTAATTATTGGCGGCATAAACCGGTGGCAAATTAATCTTTCGTACCTTATTAACGACCAACTATCGACTGAATATTCAGTCGGTTATTGGTCAAAAATTAATTTTATCATTTTCGATCGGTATTCGATCAATAAATATCAAAAAATTACCGATCGAAATAGTCAATTGATAATTTCAGTCGGTAATTCCATATTTTCTTATAGTGAAAGAGTAAATGCAACTCAAATCCTGACGAAGAAAGCCATATAAGTGCTTCAAGTGTATAGGAAGTGTTGGGTTTTTTTATTATTATAATTCTTGTTTTATCTGTTTTTGTTCTTCGACCCAAACTCCATTCTAAATTATCATGTTGATAAGCGGTAAATATATCAATATTTACCGTCCCTTTGACTTAATATTTTGTATAGTTTCTTGAGTTTTACGAATATTTTGATGTGTTTTGTGTTATTTTATAGATAAATAAAATAACAAGACTCTCTGGAGGTAATTCAAGGCCAAAACAGCGGAAAACGGACAAAAAGGGCAAAAATGTAAATTTCCTGCTAAAATGTGCCGCTTGCTAAAATGCGACGTGCTAAAATACGTCATCTGCTAACGTGCGCCGGAGTCTGCTAACATGTGTCAGACACGTGTCACCAACACATGCTGCCAACACTCATCATTGAAACACGTCAGTGTCGCGACGCAACAGCCTTACGCGTTGCGACGCCAATCCAATAATTGAGATAATAATTCTACCGATACCATGTGTCACCATCTCGTGAAGCCAGCGCCACGTGTCTTCAATCAATGACGCGTCGCGACGCTCAATGTTCCACGCGTCGCGACGGGTGAGGCAAAATTTTACCTATAAATTGATGCCGAATTTCATTTGTAAATCATACTTTCTTCAAAGGAATTCCTTAAGAATACTAAGAAGATTGTATCTTATTTGTTTATTTACAGCTTTCAGTATTTAATTTTCGCATTAGTACTTTCTTTTATTTACTTTTCAGTCTTTCTTTTTGTATTTAATTTCATTTACTTTTACGCAATAGTATTTTCCTTTCTTTACTTTTCATTTTTTAATTTTCATAATGAGGAGGTAACTCCCCCTGCTGGGGTGAAATGTAAAGCTTTTATTACTAATATTTAGATTAATCTCCCTTAATTATAATATATAAACTATTTAAACCTGACTTAATGGGATACCGCCTTTATGGTCAGTTGGACTTAATAAAATGGGTTTTAACCTGACTAAACTGGATACCGCCTGTATGGTCGGTTGGAATTAATTATAAATTTGACTTAAGCATGATACCGTCTATATGATCGGTCGGTATATCACTCAAGTTAATATATTATAATAAGAGAGATATATAAAATAGAAGTAATAAAAATGGATCCTCTAACCCCCATCATTTTCTTTTATTGTAATTTCCCTTTTTAATTTCCAGCATTTACTTTCCAGCATTTACTTTATTTAATTTCCAACATTTATTTTCCAGCATTTACTTTATGTCATTTACTTTATTTAGGCTTTTACTAGTCTTAGTTATTGTAGTAACTAAACTCGTTATCTGGGGTTGTGATGAATTTCAATATCACTGGTTTATAAGGGGTATTTTATAGTTTGGTAATATAAAGGTTTATTTATTGAGCCTTAGTCTTAATGCTTCTTGTTAACTGGTCATTAATAAGATTGATCTGGTAAACTTAAAATGAACTTGGAAAATAGATTTTAGGTTTAAGCCTTAGACTCAATAGCACACGATCTTCCTTGAGGATAGATAACTCATTAATAGATTTCCTTACATGATAGGAATATACATGTCAGACGAGGGTAGCCATAATTGGAACTCAATCTTAATGAATTCAGATAACTTGGTTGACATAGGAATATGATTAATTGGGTTATTCTGGGTATTTGTATCTGACTATCGGAAGAGGCTTTTGTATAAATTTGTGTTCCAGGTTAATAAACCAATATATTGCACTAACGTAAAATAACCACTTCATCTTTAAAAATATATTGGAAGGATTCACAACCCTAGATAGTTTCTTAATATTGAATTTTCCCTTAATTTAATTTCGTACTGTTTTATTTATTCGTCTTTAGTTTAAAGTCACCATCCAATCAAACAACCAATCCATTAGATACTTGTAAAAATTTGGCTTAATAAATTAATAGCTTAGGTATTAAGTCCTCGTGAGATCGATACATTTATACTACTTGAACGATACGTGTGCTTGCGTTATACGTGTGTGATTACACCGGTCAAGTTTTTGGCACCGTTGCCAGGGACTTATTTATCTTTCACTATTAATTTTGAAGTTAGATACATTCACTTATGTCTAATTTATTTTTATTTATTATTTATGTTTTCTTGTGTTTCAGGTTCTCAAACACTACATAAGACGAACCAGAAGCTTTGAAATCCTTCTGCTTGACCAAAAATTGAAAGAACCATCAGACAATTGAGAAGAGGAAGGCGAGAAGGCCAAAAAGCACTAATCAATATGGAACCTGAACCTTTGGAATTGCACCACCAATTCCCATTCGAGACAAAACTATTCAGGTGGTTGACGGCTTCATTTCCTCTATTATACTTCATCCATTACCAGTAAATGCATGTGACATCAAAACATGCATCCAGATGATTCAACAGTCAGTTCAGTTTGGGGGGAATGCAAGTGAAGATCCTAATGCCCACATCAGCAACTTCCTGGAAGTTTGCGGCACTTTAAATTACAATCGAGCGGCTGAAGAAGCAATGAGACTGCATTTTTTTTCCATATTCCTTGAAATACAGAGCTAAGGCTTGGCTACATTCACTACCAGCAGGTTCCATCACAACTTGGAACACTCTAGCCACAAAATTCCTTGAAAAGTACTTTCCACCAGCCAGAACTGCAAAGCTAAGGAATGACATCACATCTTTTGTGCAACATGACTCAGAATCTCTCTGTGAAGCTTGGGAAAGGTACAAGGATTTGCTCAGAAAATGTCATCACCATGAGATTACAAAGAAGCTACTAGTCCAAATTTATAATGGACTTTCTGGACTGATGAGACCCATAATTGATGTTGCTGCTGGATGAGCTTTAATGGCAAAATGAGAAGATCAGGCTTGTGACTTAATTGAATAAATGGCCAAATAATTCCTTGTGGCAACCAGAAAGGAGCATGATCCAAAAAATTACTGGAATTTATGAAGTTGGTGCCAACACAGCAGTGAATGCCAAGCTGGATCAGATATGCAAATTCATGGAAACTCTTAGCATGCAAGGTAGTACTAGATCCACAAGTTTACTATATGGAGGAGCACCAGAGACAAACCAACATGAAAAGACGGTGAATTACGTTAATAATTTCAACAGACAGGGGAACAATCCATATTCCAACACCTACAACCCAGGGTGGAGGAATCATCCAAATTTTTCATTGAGCAACAATTCAGGGTAAAAGAACAATCCACCACCAGGATTCCAACAACAAAACAAAGGCCATGAGTATGAAAAAGAACCAGGAATAACAGAAGTGTTGCCAATTGAAAAAGCAAGAAGAAAAATATGATGCCTTAACAGCTATGGTTCAAAATCAAGTAGCATTGAATCAAAGCCATTCAGCTTCTATTAAAGCACTGGATAATCAAATGGGACAACTGGCCAATGCTCAGAGTTAGAGACCGCCAGGTAATCTTCCTAACAACACATAACCAAATCCAAGAAACAGAGGGAATGAGCAATGTCAAGCCATTACTTTGAAAAGCGGTACTGAAATCAACAAAGATGTTGGAATCAAGGCATCCACTGAGGAAGTTCCAAAAGAAGCAGTTCCACAGATGAAGGAAAAAAAAGCAAAGGAAAAAGATCAAGAAATAATCACTCCACCTCCACTTTTTCCACAGCGTCTCCAGAAAAACAAACTGGAAAAGCAGTTTGCTCGATTCTTGGAGGTCTTTAAAAAGTTGCATATCAACATTCCATTTGCAGAAGCGTTGGAAGAAATGCCCAACTATGTCAAATTCATGAAAGACATTCTTTCACGAAAGTGGAGATTGGGAGATTACGAGACAGTAGCATTGATAGAAGAATGCAGCGCCATCATTCAGAGGAAACTTCCTCCAAAATTGAAAGATCCTGGTAGTTTTACTGTCCCATACACCATTGGAGAACATTATATCGGTAAAGCTTTGTGTGATTTAGGTGCTAGTGTTAATTTGATGCCTTTTTTGATTTACAAGAAACTGCAAATTGGAGAAGCAATGCCCACTTGCTGATAGAACACTTGCATTTCTGAGAGGTGTAGTTGAAGATGTGCTGGTCAAAGTTGACAAACTCATTCTCCCAACAGATTTCATTATCCTTGACATGGAGGAAGATAAAGATGTATCTATCATCCTCGGGAGACCATTTTTGGCTACAGGTCGAACTATATTGATGTACAAAAAGGAGAACTGACCATGAAAGTGCAGGACCAAGAAGTTACATTCAATGTTTTCAAAGCCATGAAATTCCCGAGCGATGAAAAGAATGAAGAATGTTTCAGAGTTGATGTTGTTGATAGTATCATCCAGGATACTGATGCAATGCCATCTCCCACGGATAAACTTGAAGCTTGCATCACCAACATGACTGACAGTGATCTAGATGATGAAATTCTGAAATGTATCAACTATCTTGACAAATCATTTCGCTTCAAATCGACACCACAGGTGGAAAGTCAGAAACTACCGAAGAAAGAGCGAATCAATCCCTCAATTGAAGAACACCACAGCTGGAGCTAAAGCTACTTCCGAGCCATCTCAGCTATGCATTCTTAGGAAATTCTTCTGAATTACCTGTGATTATTTCTTCGTCGCTAACATTGGAGCAGGAAGAAAAATTACTGAGAGTGTTACGAGAACACAAGAAAGCCATTGGCTGGACTATAGCATACATTCGAGGATTTAGTCCATCATTTTACATGCATAAAATTCTGATGAACGATGAGTCCAAACCTACAGTGGAGCATTAATGGAGACTAAATCCAATCATGAAGGAGGTCGTGAAGAAAGAAATTATCAAATGGTTGGATGCCGGAATTATCTACCCCATCTTTGACAGCACTTGGGTGAGTCTTATGCAGTGTGTGCCAAAGAAATGAGGAATTATTGTAGTCACAAATGAAAAGAACGAGCTGATTCCAACAAGAACATTGACTGGATTGAGGTGTGTATGGACTACAGGAAGCTGAACAAAGTAACAAGGAAATATCATTTTCCGCTGCCATTCATTGATCAGATGCTAGACAGATTGGCGGGACATGAGTTCTATTGTTTTCTGGACAGATACTTGGGGTACAATCAGATTGCCATCGCCCCAGAAGATCAGGAGAAAACCATTTTTACATGTCTGTATGGTACTTTTGCTTTTCGCAGAATGCCATTTAGACTATGTAATGCTCCTGCCACATTTCAATGTTGCATGAAGGCTATCTTCTCAGAGATGCTGGAGCAAAGTATGGAGGTCTTCATGGATGATTTCTCTATGTTTGGAGACTCTTTTGACCACTGCTTGCAAAATTTGGAAAAAGGTGTTACAAAGGTGCGAAGATACTAACATGGTACTCAACTGGGAGAAATGTCAATTCATGGTATATGAAGGTATCATCCTGGGACATCGAATCTCACAAAAGGGAATTGAGGTAGACAAAGCAAAGATCGAGATAATTGAAAAACTATCTCCACCAATAACTGTCAAAGGGATTCTCAGTTTTCTCGGACATGCAGGCTTTTACAAGAGATTTATCAAAGACTTCTCAAAGATTACTAAACCTTTATGCAATCTTCTGGAGAAAGATGTGCCTTTCAACTTCACCAAAGAATGCCATGAAGCTTTTGAAATCTTGAAATAGAAGCTGGTTTCTGCCCCCATCATAGTAGCAATGGACTGTACCCTTCCATTTGAAGTGATGTGCGATGCTAGTGATTTTGCTGTATGAGCAGTTTTGGGACAACGCAAAGCAAAAAATTTCCACACCATTTGCTACTCCAGCAGAACTCTGAATGAAGCTCAACTCAACTATACAACCACTGAAAAGGAGTTGACTGTAGTTGTGTTTGCTTTTGATAAATTCTGCTTCTATCTGTTGGGTCCCAAAGTGGTGGTCTATACAGATCATTCAAAAATCAAATATTTGATCACGAAGAAAGATACTAAACCCAGATTGATCCGTTGGGTGCTTCTGTTGCAAGAATTTGACTTGGAGATCAGAGATAGGAAAGGAACAGAAAACCAAGTGGCAGATCACTTATCGAGGCTCGAGAATGGAGAAACAGCTGGCAATAAACTGACAATCAAAGAAACCTTTCCAGATGAACAGTTATTTGCCATGAAACATCAGTATATCCCTTGGTATGTTGACTATGTAAACTACATAGTATCAGGAAAATAGCCGTTGGAATGGAACACATCAGCAATGAAAGAAGTTCTTCAACGAAGTCAAGCACTAAATCTGGGATGAGCCGTACCTGTTCAAATGTTGTTCTGATCAATTACTGAGACATTGTGTTCCACATGAAGATGTCAATAGTGTTCTGCAGCATTGTCATTCATCACCATACGGCGGATACTTCAGCGGGAATAAAACTGCAGCCAAAGTCCTTCAATCAGGTTTGTTCTGGCGCACTCTGTTTAAATATATTTATTTTTTTCTCTTCAATGTGAAAGGTGCCAGAGAACGCGAAATATTCAAGGAGAAATGAAGAACCTCTGCAAAACATTCTGGAAGTGGAGATATTTGATGTATGTGGTATTGATTTTATGGGACCCTTTATTCCATCATTCAGAAACCTATACATACTAGTTACAGTAGATTACGTCTCCAAATGGGTTGAAGCAATTACACTACCATCAAATGAATCAAAAGTGGTGATTAAATTCCTTAAAAGGAATATTTTCACTCGTTTCGGAACACATCGGGCAATTATCAGTGATGGAGGTGTTGGATTTTCTAGGTCAAACCAAGATCAAATTAAGCAATGAAATGTGCGAATACAACAAAGTAAATTAGCGAAAATACTCACTTTGATCGGCTTTTGGATGCGATAAACACAAAAAAATTTCCTCCATTGATGATGTTGCTCCAAGCTTTTCCTTTTGATGTATTCGACCAACCCCCTTTGTTATGCTCTTCAAGCTCCAAGCTTTGAGTGTTGATTCCAAGCTCATAGATGAGTTTCCCTATCACCTTTGAATGATCTCTTTAGTGTGCTAGCACTTGGAAAAATTTGCAACAAATTATTTCCCTTTTTCCCTCTTGAAATTCGGCCAAGCCTTAGAAAATTTTGGGAGGAAAAAAACTGCACTTGGGCGTGAGAGATGGGAGAAGAGAGGGAGAAGGAAAGTTGTGTATTTTGATTTCAAAAACCATAATCAAGATATACCAAAACCAATATTTGGTATATGTCTTCCATCATTACAATTTGGAGTGTAAATAAAGTCTTCACTAACCCACCAAAACCCATCGCCAAAAAGTTAATTTAAAGTGACAAGTGATGTGACTTGTGATGTGACATGTGGGCCCTACTTGATTCAAAATCCTAGTGGGCCCATAAATATTCCCGGGCTCGGGTTCGCTAATTCTGAATTAACGAATTTTCTGTTGCGACGTAATTAAATCAAATTTAATTAAATAATTATGCCTAGCAAAATTACTATTCACTTCGCTAGCGAATTAATTCTAAATTAACTCGTTCGCCCGAATTAAAATCTAATTTTAATTCTGTGTCGAAATCTAATTTCGTATAATATATCGAATATATTATTTTATCGATTAATTCCAAATTAATCGTTCTCTCTCTTTAAATAGTATTTTATCCCAGATAAAATTTCTCCGCAATTAATCCTAGATTAATTTTCTCTCTCTTATAATTAATCCCAGATTAATTATGTCCGAGTCATACGTCATCGGTGAATCTTTGGGAAGCGACCCATGAGATCCCTGGATATATTGGCAGTAAATCTGGTCGTCGGATACACGTACGTACCTAGTACTACGTTTTTACAGATTTACAAGAAATGGTTGGCTTCTAGCAAAGCACTGTGCCTACCCAATTCTCCAGAAATATTCTTAAAGGAATATATAATCTGTATCAGGCGTAGTATACGTAGTATTGCGTATTGCGATCCAGTATCGAATGTCACATGCAAGGCCTGAGGCTGTAATTGTGTCTGCCCTGTACGAAGCATATATCGGATCTCTAGTAACTAGTCTATATAATCGGATAAACATGACCTAGTCATATTATCCCGATAGCTGCAGCATACAAGAGTACCAGTTTCTTATCCTACGTGACCATCATCTCCATATGACTGAAGTGATACTTCCATCTTGACATCACACCCAATACACTACGATTCTCAATATACCCAGAAGAGGCGTACACAGAACCTGTTAAAGCCCTGGACGACCAAAACCAAAGTATATTGATTGTCGCAAGTATTAGCGATGTAAGTCTCAAGTTAAGACCAAATACACATACCCTGATTCGGACTTCCATAGACACATAGTCATACTACCAATGGAATTCCGAGGGGTCTATCCAGAGCGAAGCTGTTTCCGTACCATCGGTAAACACAATCTCCTATTACACTTGCATGAGTATCCAATACCCAAATATATGAGAACTAAGCCGTTATGCTCCCATAACACGCACAAGTGCAATACTAGTCTATTCCGCATTATCGATGTCCAATCTCGATAATACTATGACTAGGGATATTTTAATGATTAAACCTTAGTAGATTAATAATGTCTTATATCTTATTAATCTGGTACTAATCATATGGACTCTTATCATTTATATATCCCGGTAATCCAATTAAAAATGATAAAAGAGCAATTTCCTTTGTCACATAGTTAATTTGTACAACAACACCATGTTCTGTACAAATAGTGATGCTATGGGTCATAATTGTCCAAAAATCTCCCACTTGGCCTATAGCCAATCACTCAAGTGTCCTACACTTGAACTATGTACGGGTCGCTCAAACTTCTACTGAGAAACTGCTTTCGTAAGCGGATTTGCAATGTTATCATCTGATGCGATTTATTCGATCATCACATCGCCACGATGTATGATCCGACGAATCAGATGAAATAATTGAAGTATATATTTGGATCGTTGATGAGACCATTAATTCTTTAGCCTGTGCTGTAGCCTAGCTCATCCGCCAACATAACTACTCCTAATCCAATTAGGATTATATAGATCCAACGTGCTTCTATTGATGCCTCAGCTGCAGCAATATTCCGCTTTTATTGTTTATTCGGCAACAGTATCTTGCTTGGAAGATTTCCAGCTCACTGTTCCGTTATTCAAACTATATAGTACCCTTATTCGACTTATAGTCGTTTTTGTCGGTTTGGAAACTTGCAATAGTGAACCCAATCACTTCAAGTTCTCATTCTCCATAGCTTAAGAAAGCATCCTTAGTTCATCTAAGATACTTAAGGATGTTCTTAACATCAATCCAGTGACTATCACTTGGATTGGCCTGATTGTGACTCCATATGCTCAAAGCATATGAGACACCAGGTCGCGTATATATATTTCAATGTACGAGTTCTTGGAGAGTGCCAACAACTTTTAGATCTATCCTAGTAGATCCTTATTCCTAGAATAAATGTTGTCTCTCCCAAGTATTCTACGGAGAATTTTCATGAAAGCCAAGCTTTAACTGATTTTATTATGGGAATGTCATTTCCAATAAATGATATATCATCATTATTTAGGACAATCACTGTCAGTGCGCTCCCATTAACCTCCTTATAGACACAAGAATTATCTTCGTTTTGAATTAAATCATATACCATTATGATTACATCAAAACGATAGTTCCAAGAACGCAATGCTTGCTTCAATCCATAAATGGATCGAATAACCTGCAAACCTTGTTTGCTTGTTTTGGTACGACAAAACCGTCACGATGTTTTAAACATCCTCCAAAAGGTTTCCGTTTAAGGAAAGCGGTTTTGATGTCCAGCGGCCATATTTCATAAATGAAACATGCAGCAGTAGCAAGCATTATCCAAATGGATTTAATCATAGCAATGAGTAAAAAGGTTTCATCGTAATCGACACAATGTTGATAACGATGCCTTTTCGCTACAAGCCTAGCTTTGTACGTTGGTATGTTTCCATCCATGTATGTCTTCCTTGAAGACTTATTTAGTACCAATAGGCACAATGCCTTATGGTACAACAACCTATGTCCAAACTTGGTTGGTATACATGGAATCCATTTCAAACATCATGGCACTCTGCCATAATAGGGAGTCGATACCTTGTATCATTTCCTCATACGCAGCCAGTTCGTATTCCTCAATAAGATTGACATCTACATGAGGTGAGATCAGAAACTCATACCTCTCAGGTTATTTTCTGACTCTCTCCGATTTACGTGGTTCTTGTGTATTCGAAGATTGTGGTACAGTTTCATCCCTGATGAACTGTTTGGGTTCCATTAAGGAATCGGTGCCTGGAACAGTATTACTCTGATTTTCATCGAGTTTTACTTTCCTCTCACTTACCACTGCATATAGGTATTCCTCTTAGGAAAACCACATGGCGAGCAACAATTACATTGTTCTCTTGTGAGTTGTATAAGTACTATACTTTGGTTACCCTAGGATAACCTACAAATTAGGCACTTATCCGATTTGGGTTTTAGTTTGATATCATCCAAACATATGTCTAGCATTCCCAAATCTTCAGGAATGAGAAAACCCAGTTTCTTTCCTGTTCATATCTAATATGAAGTCTGTTTAACAGATTTTTATGGAACCTTATTCAAAATAAGTATTTCACTGTTTAATGCGTATCCCTAGAAAGAAAATGGTAGCTAAGAGTGACTCATAATTAACCTTATCATGTCTAACAAAATTCGGTTTCTCCGTTTTGTAAATTGATCATTTTAGTCCAAAAATTATCAAATATAATTTTGGATGATTCTAAATCATTTCTAAAATGTTTTTCAACACATCTAATGCATCAAAATCAGATTTCACACAAATCCCCAATTTTTAGTCTAATGCCGTGAGCCACCCAAAATTTTCAATTAATTGCAATTTGGTCCCTTTAGTTCAAAACATGCCGAGATCAATTCCAATCAACCTAAAATTTTACATGCATCATATTCATACCATAATACATCACATATATGAAAAGTCCCAAATTTGGAATGGGTTATTGTACGGGCCAAATTTGGACCCAAGGGTAAAATCGTCTTTTCGTCTTAAACCCAACAGTATGCAAGGCTTAACAGTATGCAAGACCCAAAATTATTGGACTCTAATTAGACCAATTGCTTCAAGATAATTCTATCTCATTATATACCAACTGCTTCCCTCTTTTTCCTAACACCAAGCATATTCCCACATGCTATGATCTTTCATCAAATACATGAGCACGTTGTGGGACTCATGCCAACTAATAAAGTTATCTTTCTTTACCTATAAAATGGCAACATAATTCACGGAATAACGGGAGATCAGAGCTCTCAAACTTGAGCTCCTAAAGCTTCATACTTCCTAAACACTTTCCTCCGCCCTCACGGCCACCCAAAGAAGGTTAAGGTAATAGCAAACATTGCTTTCACATTTTATTTGTTCACTGCTCATTTCATACTACTGACTTGAGCGTCAGAGTGCCCCCGGCACCCACCACACCGGTGGGAAGTCTGCTCCCGATCACTCTACCTTTGTCTTGCAGGATCGCTAATGCCCCTAACCTACAAATTCTGATTGTGGACCTCGGCCGAAATCCAGCATCCACAATTTGGCGCCCACCGTGGGGCATTAGCGATTCATAGCAGGCAAAGATTTCCTAGTCTACGGTTCCTAAAACACATCCAACCATGGTTTCTAACAGTGAGCAAACATCAGATCTTGTGACCACACAGCTAGCCATACTCCAAGAACGATTACACACTGTGGACAACAGAACCTGGGCGACGCCGTTCCTAGGCTCGCGGCCTAGTTGGGAAGTACTAAATAACATGGAGTCGCCACCCGGTGTGAACCGGGACAAAGATTTAAGGCCGCACTCACCCCTCGCAAGGGAAGACCTCAAACCGTTGGGTTCGGAATGGTCCCTTACTTATGTCACTTGTAATGAAAGGATTTATGTAATAATTTAATCAAGCTTAAGTAACACTTATTTCCAAGAGTATCATGCTTCTAAATTCTCATATGCAAAATAAAACTTATGTACACATTTCACATATATCTCACATTTAAAATTGCATGCTTAACATATATCAAAATAGCAACGAACATACAACTTCATTTGCATATTACATTCAGGAAAACACAAGCACACATATTAACCATACAAGCACACATATGGGCACTTTTCCAAGCGGTACGTGGAATTGTATCCCAAGTACAGACCGCACTACCGTCCATTCGGAATCGGCTACGGAATTTACATCTGGGTTTCCATCTGATATACCGCAAGAAATAATACTCAAATGTTATCATGACATAAGCATATGAATTGTAATACATTAACATATTTGTATTTATACATGTGGAGATAGCTACTAGGAAAACCATAAATGAAATCTAATGAAGATGACTCAGTTCAGTGGGTGCGCGTTCGTGTAGCGTTCGTAAACGCGTTTGAACGGTAAACAGAAGGTTCGCGTTCGTATGGCGTTTGATAACGCGTTCGAACAGAAATGAAACAGAATGCTCTCGTTCGTATGACGTTTGTTAACGCGTTCGAACAGAAATGAAACAGAATGCTCTCGTTCGTATGGCGTTCGTGAACGCGTTCGAACATAAATAAGGCCCGATGCATGACAAGGCAAAATACATGTGCGTTCGAGTTGCGTTCGTAAACGCGTTCGAACGGGAACAGACCTGATGCATGACAAGGCAAAATACATGCGCGTTCGAGTTGCGTTCATAAACGCGTTTGAACGGGAACAGACCTGATGCATGAAATGGGACGCAATACATAAACGACAAATAAAGAGGCGCGGCGAAGTACTGCCGTAAAGGTGGCCTTTTGGGGCTCTTGATCTCTCAAAGAGATGACCTTTAGACCAACATACTAAGCCCATGCGCTCGACTGAATCATGCATACAAAGAATTAAAAGCAATGATATTAAACATAGTGTGCCCGATTGAACGTATCTTGTATCTAACCGAGCACACATCAACCGGCGCGGCAAAGCATCGTGGTAAATGGATTTAGCCCCTCCCCATAGGGGATCTCACATCGCACTTACTAAACCCATGCACTCAGTTGAATCATGCATACGAAAATAAAGACAATCATATCAAACTAGGTATGCTCGATTGAACGTATCTCGCATTCAACCGAACACACATCAATCGGTGCGGCAAAGCGTCGTGGTGAAGGATTTTAACCCCTCCAATTAGGGAACCTTTCATCGCACTTACTAAGCCCATGCACTCGATAATATCATACGGGAATAAGCAACATACAGAATTTAAATGACAAGAAATAAATAAACCAAAGCAACACAACACAAGAGAATGTGCCGTTTACTCAAGTGGTACGTGGAGTTATATCCCATGTACAGACCGCACTACCGTCTATTCGGATTCGGCTACAGAATTTACGTCTGGGTTTCCATCCTATATACCACAAGAGACAACACTATTCCATTCATCCAATACCCACAACACACATCATACACACACAAATGCCGCAAGTACTGAAAATATAATCAAAGTAAATGACCAGAAATTAAATAAGAATAAGTGTGAAAGATACCCTCAGGTCTAACCTTTTAAGCTGTCTCTCGGACTCGCGTTTCACGAAAATCGGAAGGGGGTAAAGCTCCGCAACTTTTCTGGTTCACTGGTTTGCCTCTTCCTTCGCTGTTCGGCCGCTCAAGCTACTGTTCCGACTCCGTTTTGCTGCTGTTTCCTTGTGGTTTTGCTGCCGTTTCCTCTGTGTCCTCTGCTTACTGTTTGTGGACTGTTTTGGTGTTCTTGGTGGACTGTTCTGTGTGGTTATTTCAAGGATTGTAAGTGTATTTTATGTTACTGTTTTAAGGGATTTTAGGGACTGTTTTGGGAGTGATTTAGGCTGCTGTGCTTGTGTGATTTTCGGTGATGTATGGAGGTTTAGAGGGGCTGATTTTCGGTGGTGATTAGGGGTTGTTTTGGTGCTTGTAGTTTCGGTGATGTGAGGGTGGTTACTTGTGGTGGATTCGGCTATGGAGGAGATGGTTGGGGCTCTTTTGTTCTCTTTTTGTGTATATGTCAAGTGTTTTTCTTTGTCTTATGTGTGCATTAGAGAGTCTAGAGAAAAAAGTGGCTAGGTTAGTGCATGTTTATATAGAAGAGAGCTAGGGGTTGCCCTTGTCTCACAAGGAAAGGATTTTGGTATTCAATTAGGATTTCCAAGAAAGGCATACACAAGATTGAGGATGGACAAAATATTTTAAATTAGGAAGTTGTAATATTTAATTTGTGTTGGTTTAGGAATACAAATATTTTAGATTGGTAATTATCTTATTAGATTAGGAAGTCAAATATATGATTGGCTTTAATTGGTTAGGATTGATTTTAATTAGGTATATCTTATTTTAATTTTAGTATATGATATATTCAATTTATTTATATTAGGTATGATTTTAGTTTAAGTTTGGTAAATGTTTTATTTAATTGGTAAATGGTTTAAATATTTTATTTAATGTTTAATGTTTAAATTAATATTTATTTATTTAATTGGGATGTGTTTTATGGGCTTTGGGGGGCTAAATGGGCTGGGGTGCGAGGCTAGCAGCAAAACCAGAAACACCGGATCCGTTCGAACGCCAATTAGAACGTGGCGCGAACGTCCGCAATCTGCACGAGGTTCGAACGAAGTAGCGAACGCAGCACCAACGAAGACAGTGAACTTGTGGAATGAACTTGATGACGTACTTATCCTGAATTTCCCCTTCCGACCTCCGTTTCCCGCAATATCCTTAGCTAAAGAGGTAGTGCCTCCAATTGAGACTCATCATCGGGTTTCACATGCGAAAATGCAATGCCTACACACATCTCAGAAGAAGAGAATCAAATCACGTGAACTCCAAAACAACCCTCCATAAGCAATTGGAAAAAATCTTCTCAACTTCCCAATCAACTTTTCCAGGTACGGCTTGCATTTTTTTTTTAAAAATAAAAAATATTTCAGTCGACATTAGTTAGACATGGACTTGTTAGGGACGCTTCATTCGACGTTAGTGCATAGTTTGAGACTTGTAATAGTTGTCGCAATTGACATTACTAGATGTAGCTTATCACCTACTAAAAATCACAATCGGCACTCCACATATGAGGCATGACAAAGAAGAGGTCTTAACTAGAGGCTAAGGTTCCAGTCGACACGACATGAAAGAAGGGTTAGCCATTAGCCGAATTTCCATTCGACAAGAAAGCTTTCTTTTATACCACTTAATTTGGCGCCTCAGGCTCCTGCCTAAAGATGCCTCGAAGCTCCCATTCTAGCCCACAATATTTTAATTAGAAGCCCAAAACCTGCATTGAATCGGTTCATCATACACCGTGATCCGGTGCGCCATTTGCAAAGTCAAATTGATCAACGATATAAAAAAAATTATCAGCTGTATCATACGCATTTACATCATTATAAATAAGCCACGCATAATGATTGTTCACCTTCCAGAATCATGTGCACTTGTTCCATATTACCAGCGACTGTTTGGCTTCCTCCAAGCCATACATATTGTACTAGCCTGTCGTGTGAGTATTCTTCAATATTTCGTGATGATACTTCGTGATCAATTACCACTATTTTGTTTTTCAAAAATCAAGCAAGCCCACTTTAGCCCACTTGTAAAAATAACAATCCAAAAATAACCCGTTCTACATCTCAGCCCATGGATAATCAACAACCATCGAAAATAACCTTAAGCTCAAACCAAGCCAAACACTAGAATAATGATGCATGTGATCATATCTGGTAACATACAAAGTTACAACAACAAAGGTATTACTATCAAAGAAAATAATGACACAAACATAGGCCCTATACTTTATTGTTTGGCATGTTGTACATTGGAATTTTGTTAATGTAATCCTTTAACAAACGTAGATTGCATTTTGTGCATTGAATTCTTGGTATTATATTTCATCAACAAGCATGGGTCATACACTTTATTGTTTGGCATGTTGTGCATTGGAATTTTGTTCAACAAATTTATTGTTTGGCATTTTATGCATTTAATTCTTGGTATTATATTTCATCAACAAACATGGGTCCTACACTTTATTGTTTGGCATATTGTGCATTGGATTCTTGTTAGTGTAATTGTCAACAAACGTAGGCCTTATTGAATGCAATCATATTTCCCATTCGACAAAAAATCAAATGCAAAGGATGAGCCCCACTCGACCAAAAAAAAAAGTGCAATGGAGTGACCCACTTGACAAAATTATATGCAAAAGATGAGTAACTGCCCCACTCGCCAAACGCCAACACCCCACGCTCGGTGCATACATGGATAATCACACAAAAGCCACTCCATGTGCAGCCATCATTTGACACTTGCAAGGTTGCCACACGCCACTCTACACACATCAATATGTCGAAACAAGAAGACTACCAGCCCAACTAGCTACAAAAAAAAAAGAAAAAAAAGCCATCCCCCAGCTAAGCCAAGTCCCACATCGATTGGTGAGAATGAAAGCTTCAAACAGCAAGCAATAAAAGGAAATCCATATCAATTGGTGCTAGATATGGCCAAAGAAACAATAAAAATCCAGCCTGAAACCAACAATCGTCCAACATAATGAATTAGCCTCATCCACAAAGCAAAAACCATTTTCCAAAAGCCATGAGTCCCACATTGAGTAGTGCGTGAGAGGCACACAGACTTGAAACAACAACAAAAACCTTCCCACATCGAAATAGAAAAGATCAAGAGATAAGAACCACAATCTGTCGAGCAAAGCAACCACACGCCAGTCTACACGTAACAATCTGTCGAGCAAAGCTACCACACACCAGTCTACACGCCACAATCTGTCGAGTAAATCCAATTCACGCCAATCGACTTCTTGTACGATGTGTGGACCGATGGGTTATTGTACTTCTTGTACAATCTGTCGAGTAAATTTGGAATGGGTTATTGTACGGGCCAAATTTGGACCCAAGGGTAAAATTGTCTTTTCATCTTAAACCCAACAGTATGCAAGGCTTAACAGTATGCAAGACCCAAAATTATTGGACTCTAATTAGACCAATTACTTCAAGACAATTCTATCTCATTATATACCAACTGCTTCCCTCTTTTTCCTAACACCAAGCATATTCCCACATGCTATGATCTTTCATCAAATACATGAGCACGTTGTGGGACTCATGCCAACTAATAAAGTTATCTTTCTTTACCTATAAAATGGCAACATAATTCACGGAATAATGGGAGGTCAGAGCTCTCAAACTTGAGCTCCTAAAGCTTCATACTTCCTAAACACTTTCCTCCGCCCTCACGGCCACCCAAAGAAGGTTAAGGTAATAGCAAACATTGCTTTCACATTTTATTTGTTCACTACTCATTTCATACTACTGACTTGAGCGTCGGAGTGCCCCCGGCACCCACCACACCGGTGGGCAGTCTGCTCCCGCTCACTCTACCTTTGTCTTGCAGGATCGCTAATGCCCCCAACCTACAAATTCTGATTGTGGACCTCGGCCGACATCCAGCATCCACAATTATGAACCCTAATTTTTCAATTTCATCAAATTGTCCAATTTCACCAAATTTACAAAATCCAACACTTTAATCCATTCAATACTTCACCAATCAAGCCTCACCACTTTGAAATAACTATAGAACAATTCTAGGTCACCAAGGAGTGGCTTACTAACTCTAGAATGGCAACTTTGATTTTCAAAGAATCAAAAGTAAGCCTTTGAAACCATTTCAAGGCTACTTACATACATGAATCTTTCATCCAAGTTCTCAAACAAATAAACACAAACCATAAGAAAAGAGAGAACATCCAAGCAACATAAAATGATGCTAAGCATGTTAGAAACAATTTCCATGTTGAAGACTTAAAGAAAATACTTACAAAAACAAGTTTTTCCAAGACTTTTTCATTTTGTCCTTCAAGCTTGCTCTCAACTTCTTTTGTGTTATTTTTGTGTGTTTGAAACTTATGAAACCCTAAAAAATGAAAAAACAATATATACCCCTCATATTTGGTCTTAGCCGAAAATTAGGCATAAGGAAAATATCATGATATTTTATTTGTTTCATTTAAAGCTTTGTCAACTTGTTTACTTGAATCATTACAACTTTAATAATCTTTTAACAAGTCAACAAAAGCAACTCAAGCCATTAAATAAAATATCATAACCTTAGATATTATATTTTTTAATTAATTTAATTATTTAAAAATTAAATAATTAAATAATTATTTAAATACAAATATATTAAATATATGTATTATATTTACATTAAATATCAAATACATATATATTTATGATATTAGTCAAATATCTCAATTTGACAATTAATTAATGTGTATTTGATAAAATCTAACATTAAATGCAAATACACAAAAATTAGGAAATGACTATTAGGTCCAATCGCATATATTTTTCGTTTAACGTTTAAACGATTTATAAATAATCATCATTATTTATAAAAGTCGCCATAGTGCTCTACGAGTATATTTCATTAGTGAGACTCTCTAGATTCAGGTATATCCGTCACAAAATCCAATTTCGTGTCCATAACTTAACCACCCGTAAATTATGACGACCACAGATAAACTCGCTGAATCAAACAGGTTGAGGTCATCGCATACGTATAATCCCTCCGTCACAGGTATCCGGATAATACCAGAGATATAGATGTAAACGTCATATCTCTATAGGTATTATCCCGTCGACGTATCTATTAGCAATCTCTAAATAACATTCGGAACTTACTTCCGAAGTATACTGTGGCCACATATTTAACAGACTGCTAATCATATATGGACTATCAATGCTCTGTACACAGAATTGACGGATCCTATCTTGATACACACATGATATCCTGAAGATCGGTCCACACCCAACAAACAGACGGAGGTTTTATCTAAATAGATCGGTGACGTGACTGCCATCTAAGTGTGGAGGATGTCTCATACATTCACAGTGGTATCTCAAGTCGAAGGACCATTATGCTACTCGAAGATTCTTATTGACGTTGGTGTACCATCCATTAAGAATCTTCGGTGAGTCGTTCAGTGTTTATCTATTATAAACACCTACATATCTATAAGAGTCTCCCTAGACTCATGGTTCATTGGGATAAACCATTGGACCAAGTCTCGATATACGACATGTACTGGTCTCAACAGATTTGACTAACCAACCCGTGTTAGTGAATCTTGACCAGAAACTATATCTGATAATATACATTTAGCAGTGACACTTCCCAATATCAATTACAAACTAGCTTTGTAACTGTGTAATGCATTATATATTATCGGGCCTTTGTCTAATACATACATATCACTAAACAACATTTAGTTTCAATCTAATCGTAATCAGATCGAATACGTATATAAAAACCAGAGGTGCAACCATAAATAAGTAATATTATGGAAAATGGGATGTTCGTATTCATGAATCAGACATAAATACGGTCCGGATTGGCGCTCTGAGCACCAACCCCAACAGTTTCAGACTCGTAGGTCAATCTCAACTGAAGTCAGTCTCCTGCTTATCAGCAGACCCCACACATCAGTACATATATTTATGTGCAACACTTAGTATCAAAAATCCTATTTTGAAACCAGTAGTGAACATGTTTATGACAAACATACTTGAAGCCTTTCCCCGCATTCACTTCCTTCATGTCTACCTTGTCCATACGGCAGTCACGCATCCAGTGACCCCGTTTGCCACAGTTTAGGAAGACATCTTGGGATATGTCTTTTGTCTTCTCAGAAGACTGTGATGATTTTGCCTTTGCCCATTTTAGAAGCTCTGGCTCTGCCTCCTTGAGCATAGCCATCAACTCTCCAAGATTTTACTCTTGGTTCATAATGAACCTGCCCCAGCTTTCGGGTAGAGACTATAAGATCAAATCTTTAGTAGTCTCGGCCACGTAGGTAAAGCCCAGCTAACCTGGCTGATCGATGTCAGCAATCATCTGTGACACCTAGTGCTCGATAGATGTACTCTCTGACATATATGAGCGAAAGAGCTTCTTTTACAATTCGTATTTCTAATATCTAAGAATAGATCTATGAAGATCTTTAATTTCATCATCATGATACAAGGATCTAATCCTTAATTCTAACGATGAAATTAAAGAGTTATTGCGGTAAACATAAAAGATTGAGCACTAAAGTTATCATCACCATGAGTCTTCCAAAACTCATGCTCCACTATTTGCTCAACTCCGGACTTAGGCCCAAGAGGTTGTTCCATCAAATAGAATAACTTCTCAGTTCCAGGACTATCATGAGGTTCTATTCCCAATCTGAAAAAATTAAAGTTGTTTAAAGATATTTTCCCCAGGATTATGTTCTAAACGCTAATCTTTCAGTAATCTTGATTTAAATAGTCCAACTATTCAATCAACGATTTCAGGTACAATTGAATATAATGATTACTATAGTCTAACTATATAATCAACTATAATTTGATTGGTTAAATTCAAATATATTGATTACTATAATCCAATTATATAATCAACTATAAATTGAACAACAATTAAATATTAGTCCAACTAATATATATTTAAGTAATGACGAAAAATTGAAATGAGCGCGTATTGCAAGTCTCTAAACGAAATTTCAAATTTAATACTTGCCTCCCACTATTTTTCGGCGAGCCTCTAACCCTCTGTTGAGTACTCGGGAAACCTTGTTTCCTAGTGGGCTAGGATCCCGTTAAATAACACAACCTTGACTTTGGCCAACAAGCTGTATGATATTTAACTAGGTAGATCTCTAAGATCAATTGGATCTCATCCAATTCCTAGATCCAGTATGTGGACATCCAAGTCCGAAACATATATCTAATATATGCCAATATATCCAATATAGTTTCCCTAACCTTTTTCCTCTGAATCAACTAAGCCTTGGCTTTGGCACAACAAACTTAATGATTCTAGTTAAGCGGGACCCATTGACCTTGGAAAGCTTCGTAATCGATGTTGATAGACAAGAAGTGATCTTGACTTTGGCCAACAAATCACAACTTTGACAAGACATGCGATATGGAACAAAGCCTTCATGATTCAAACACATCCGCGATGGACAAAGATCTTGACTTTGGCCAACAAACCAGTGCCAATCTTGGATCTTGAGAATGAATCATTCAACGGAAGGAAAAACGCTTAATATTTATTGAGGGTTTTTCGCGTAATTGGCAACCAATTAATTGTCTTTGATTAGGTCTCATCATACATCATTAAGCATGCATCTAAAAGCATAATAAGGCGCGATAAATAAATTAATAATAATATGCGGATGGATATATAAAACAACTTGCTCCTAGAACAAATCTCTCCTTTTCCTCTCTCCCACTAGCAAAAATCTTACTTCTACCCAATTACATAACACTTCTAAAGAAACCTCATTTACATTGAGGGAAATGTGAGAAGAGAAATACAAAGAATCAAGAGGTAATAGGCTGGACACGCAGGTCCAATCTAATAAATTCTAAATTTATTACAATAATTTCCAAAATTGCCCTCACCCATCTAATATCCATCTGATATACATTATTCATACATCACATCCATGTATTCACACAAAGCATGTTATCAATCAATCTAATCCAATTAATTAATCTGAAATTAATGACCATCCAATGTTCAAACAACGATTTGATTTGCGCGAGTCCAACTCGTTTTAAGAATAAGTACTCAAAGTACGAATTCTTGAATTATATCAAACTACAATATTAAATCCAATTTAATTTAATGCATCGTCGTGGGGGAAACTCACCCCATGGGCATCCTCGTCCGTAAACATAATAGGGACCGCCCGACCCCTCTAAACTCTCGGAGCCTGCTCAGTTGTCAATACTTCCAATCCCCGGACCCTGCTGTAATTCTTCCTTGACCGGTTTGAGTCCCCGGCCAGTGTCCTTCCACTAGGGATGGTATACATTTGTCCAGGTTTCTATCGTTGTCGGGCCGTCATCGCCTCTTGGTTGATATAATCATTCAGATAACCGTTCTGCGCCAGGTTTTCCCACCTGGTCCCACAGATCTCTACAACCTCTGCCGTATGCCCCCTCATATTGTGATGCACACAGTAGGACCTCTCACTCTTCTTCTTCTCTCCTCCGGTACCCTACTCCTTCTCGATACTCCGGCTCCACCAGAAGGCCTTGACCTTGGATTTCCCTGACGATCTAAGCCAACGACTATTAAAATGAGTGTACACTACACCTCCGGCCACATGATTTACTTGTGTCTGAGTCATCTTCTCATGTGGTGTATTGCTGGGAGGCATTTGCCTGAACTCCCTTTGTCTCGGAGGTGGCTTCCTCAATTCTCTGTCCGGCCTCCGCGATATCTCCGACCTTAACCATTTTTCTCTTTGAGCTCCCCCCCTCCGGGCAAACCTTTCCTCTTCCTCCATCAGAAAAAACTTCCTAGCCAACTCCATGACAGTGGCGTAATCCGGTATGTCCTGAACCCTCAGGTGAGTCCACAACTTCCCGACCCTCAGGGCCCCCTTGAGACTTTCCAGTGCCTCCGACGACTCGTATGCCCCGACCTCGAGCACCAAATTGTGGTATCTTTCAATAAAGTTCTTTAGGGGCTCATCATCCCCATGTTTCATCAATCTTAACTCTCCCACCGTCTTTTTTAGGACACACGCTCCTTTGAAATGTCGGACAAAAGATTTCATGAGCTGAGAGAAACTACTGATACTTCCCGGGGTCAAACTTCTGAACCACAAAAGCGCGGGCCCACTCAGGGTTAAAGGGAACACCTTGTAGATGGTCTCTCCCACCATCCCTTAGACCTCCATCAGCAAAACAAAACTTTCGATGTGGGACTTAGGGTTGGTATGGCCCTTGTAAGAGTTCATAGAAGGCATGGTGAACCGCCTAGGGAATTCTGCTGACAAGATTTCTTCTGTAAAGGGAGATGTCGTCTCCCCATCAATCCTTTATCTATCCTTCAAGTTTTCTTCCATTTTTCATCTCCTTTCTGAACCAGGCTTTCATATGGTTATCACTGCTATCGCGTTGTCCTCCCCGCAGACTTCTTCACGTTGTAGACATGGCCACAGAGGTGGGCGACGCTTTCCGGGCTTGCGGCCTTGTCGGTAGTATGAAATAGCCCCGGGGGACTAAACCAGAGACTAAATGGAGTCGCCACCCAGTGTGAACTGGGAAATAATTTAAGGCTGCACTCACCCCTCGCAAGGGAATACCTCAAACCGTTGGGTTCGGAATGGTTCCCTTACTTATGCCAATTTTAATGAAATGATTTATGCAATAGTATAACCAAGTCTTATGAAACATATTCAAGATATTTTAATCAACACTCAAGTTTTCACACCCATAAAAGTAAATAAAATAAAAACGAGCGCATAATTCCATAAACATATCAAATAAAGAAATGTGAAAAATGTAAAATAAATAATAACGGTAAAAAGCGTTAATAATAAAGTGAGATATTAGTATGTAATGCAAAAGAAATGACCAAGAAGCAAACATGCATGAAATATGAGGAAGAGAAGTCGATTCACTGCATGCACGTTCGTGTAGCGTTCGAAAACGCGTTCGAACGGTAAACAGAATGCATGCGTTCGAGTAGCATTTGGAAAAGCGTTCGAACGGGATAAGGCTGAATGCATGCGTTCGAGTAGCGTTTGAGAACACGTTCGAACGAGATTACCAAAGTGGTATCTAAAATGACACAAACACATGCGTGAATATTTCTCAAGCGGTACGTGGAGTTGTATCACAAGTACAGATCGCACTACCGTCCATTCAGAATCGGCTACGGAATTTATATCTGGTTTCCATCCGATATACCGCGAGAGGCAACACTCAAGCATAAACACGGCATGAATGCAAAAATGAAAAGTGAAAAAAATAACAACCAAAAAAGATGAATAGCGAAATCAATAGAAGAAAGGCGCGGCAAACTATGATAAAGGTAGCCTTTAGGCATTTCCCTCGAATAGATGACCTTTAACCCAACATGATTAGCCCATGCGCACGAGATAACAATATGTGGATAAACAAAGCAATAACATACGGAAAGTAAATAACGGAATGATAAAAGAGATGCGACTAAGGCCGACATCTATATGGGACCTCATATGCCCGATTGAACGTATTTCGCATTCAATCAAGCATACTTCGTCCGGCGCGGAAAAACTTCACGGTAAAGGTAGCCTTTAGTTATTTCCCTCGAATGGAGGACCTTTAACCCAACATGATTAGCCCATGTGCACGGGATAGCAATGCGTAAATAAATAAAACAATAACAAACGGAAAGTAAATAACATAATAATAAAATAGATGCGACCAAGGCCGATATCTGGCGCAACGAAACATCGTGATGAAGGTAGCCTTTAGGCATTTCCCTCGAATGGAGGACCTTTTAACCCCAACATGATTAGCCCATGCGTACTAGATAACCATGCATGAATAAACAAAGCAATAATATACAAAAAGTAAATAACATAATAATAAAATAGATGTGACCAAGGCCAACATCTATATAGGACCTCGTATGCTCGATTGAACGTATTTCACATTCAACCAAGTATACTTCGTCCGGCGCGGCAAAACATCGTGGTAAAGGTAGCATTTAGGCATTTCCCTCGAATAGAGGACCTTTAATCCATCATGATTAGCCCATGCGCCTGAGATAGTAATGCATGAATAAACAAAGCAATAATAAGCAAAAAGTAAATAACATAATAATAAAATAGATGCGACCAAGGCCAACATTTATATGGGACCTCGTATGTCTGATTGAACATATTTCACATTCAATCAAGTATACTTCGTCCGGCGCGGTAAAATGTCGTGGTAAAGGTAGCCTTTAGGCATTTCTCTCGAATATAGGACCTTTAAACCAACATGATTAGGCCATGCGCACTAGATTAACAATGCATAAATAAATAAAGCAATAACATGCGAAAAGTAAATAACATAATAATAAAAGAGATGCGACCAATGCCAACATCTATATGGGACCTCGTATGCCCGATTGAACATATTTCATATTCAATCAAGTATACTTCATCCGGCGTGGTAAAATGTCATGGTAAAGGTAGCCTTTAGGTATTTCCCTCGAATAGAGGACCTTTAATCCAACATGATTAGGCCATGCACACTAGATTAACAATGCATAAATAAATAAAGCAATAACATGCGAAAAGTAAATAACATAATAATAAAAGAGATGCGACCAAGGCCAACATCTATATGGGACCTCGTATGCCCGATTGAACTTATTTCACATTCAATCAAGTATACTTGGTCCGGCGCGGCAAAACGTCGTGGTAAGGTAGCCTTTAGGCATTTCCCTCGAATAGAGGACCTTTAATCCAACATGATTAGCCCATGCGCACTGGATTAACAATGCATAAATAAATAAAGCAATAACATGCGAAAAGTAAATAACATAATAATAAAAGAGATGCGACCAAGGCCAACATCTATATGGGACCTCGTATGTCCGATTGAACGTATTTCACATTCAACCAAGTATACTTCGTCCGGCGCGACAAAACGTCATGGTAAAGGTAGCCTTTAGGCATTTCCCTCGAATAGAGGACCTTTAACCCACATAATTAGCCCATGCGCACTAAATAACGATGCATAAATAAAGAAACAATACATAGAAAATAAATAGCGGAATAATAAACACAAAATTAAATACCAAAATGTAACACGTGCTTGAAAGTTTCTCAAGCGGTACGTGGAGTTGTATCCCAAGTACAGACCGCACTACCGTCCATTCGGATTCGGCTACGGAATTTACGTCTGGGTTTCCATCCGATATATCGCAAGAGATAGCACGCAATCATCAACTCAACACAAATGAAACTATACGTAAAACATAACGATGCATGTGAGTGATCGAAAAAGAATAACTGAAAAGATAAATAAAAAATGGGGCCCTCAGGTCTTACCTTTTAAGTTACTCCTTGGAAGTGCGTTACGTCGTCGCCGGAAGGGTTAATGCTCCGTAACTTTTCTGATTTTTCTGGTTTGGTATTTTCCTTTGTTGTTTCGCTATTTTCGTTGATGTTTTCTCTGTCTTTCCTCGCTGTTTTTATGCGTTTTATGCTGCTGTTTTGGGAGCTAATTTTTTTGGTACTGCAAGGGGCTGTTATTTGTCAGTTTGCTTACTGATTTAGTCGATTGTGGGGGCTGCTTTGTTGCTATTGAGTGGCTTGCAGGGTAGCGTGTGTTTGGTTTGCAGTGGAGGACTGGATGTGTCAGTGTGTTCAGTTTATAGTGTTTGGTCAGTGGGGTTGGTTCTCGGTGGTGATGATTGTTTTGTGTGTTGAGTCAGTGAGTGTTGTCGTTAGCGGCTGTGTGTAGGTTGAAGGAAAGGGACGGGTGTCTAGGGTCAGAGAGAGAGACGTGTGAGGTTATTTTTGTGGCTGTGAGTCGAGAGAAGGTAAGAGAAGAGAGAGGCCTGCTATTAGGTTTTATTTCTGTTTTTGCCGTGAGTTGTTTGTGTGAGTTTAGGGTTTCTTGTTTGGTATGTTCACGTGTTGGCTGGGGGGTGTTTGTTTTTGTTTGTTTGATCGTGGCTGGGGTGGCAGTTCGTGGATTTGTTGGTCTCGGTAAATGGGTTAACTGGCTTGTTTTTTTAGTGTTCGGTGTTTAGGGCTTTGTTGATGAGGGGCTGTTGTTCATGCGTTTTTAGGGTTTTTATGGGTTTGTGCTTGGTTTGTTTGATCGACCGGCGTGTGGTTGAGAGCGAGAGTAATAGGTGAGAGAGGGTTCTGTTGGCTTTGTGTTTTGTCTTGGCTGAGTGGGGACGTGAAGGGAGAGAGCTTGTGAAGAGAGAATATTGTGTGAGTTCTTAGGGTTTTATTTTATTTTTGATTTGTTGTTTATAGAGGGAGGGAAGAGAGATGGTGCCGAGAGAGTTGTGAGAAAGAGAGGGCGTCTAGGGTTTTATGGTTTGTCTGGTTTTTGAGAGAGAGAGGCCGATAGCTTTGTGAGAGGGATCTAGGGTTTTTCTTATTTTTTTTTGTGTAGTTGCTGCCGTGAAAGAGAGAAAAGGAGCCTCGGTGTTTGGTTTGTGTCTCTTTTTATAAGGGTGAGCTAGGGTTTCTCATGCATGGGATTTTAAAACAAGTAAACAAAATCATGCAATAAAGGGGGATGCATTTAATTCAATTATTTAAGGAAAGGATATTGAGTATTTTTTGGGGGGAATATCTTTGATTTTGGAAGGTGATTTATTTAGATTAGGAAGAGGATTTGATTTATTTAGGAAGGGGATTTGATTGGATTTTGACATGTGTTAAATATGATTTGAATACTTGGATTGGGCTTAGTGGGCCTGGGCGTGTGGGTTAGTTGTGTGTGGGCTTGGGCACGTGGGTTAGTGTGTGTGGGCTTGGGCGCGAGGCTAACATTTAAAAATGGGGATCCATCGAGCGAACCCGAGATCAAGCAAGCAAATTAAATCCGAGGATGTACTTATTTTTGAATTTTCCCTTCCGACGTCCATTTCCCGTGACTTCCGCAACTTATCGGGTAGTGCCTCCATACGAGGCTCATCATCGGGCTTTTATACAAAAATGTTGTGTCTACACACGTCTGATGCCCCGTGCACGACGTGTACCGTGACTGGACACCTCTCGATCCCCTCCACCATTTCTTATGTATTCCCTCTTCTTAGAGCGTGGGCTGTTACTGGAGGACTCTGGCGTTTGCCTCTCCTCTTCTTCTCCCCACGTTCTCTCTGCCTGCAAGGCTCTCGCTATCACTACTGACCTCACCCTCTGGGGATCATTCCTCTCGGGTTCTTCGTCCTCGCTTAGGTCAACAACCTTTTTCCTTCTGCTATCTCGTTTCTCCTCTGACTTGGACCGGCCTCCAACCTTTCATTGTTCATTTTTTCCAGTCTTTCCAACTTCTCCATCATGGCCTTCATGAGAGTCTGGCTCGCCTCCCTATATTTTCTCATGTTTTCCTCCATTTTCCCATCCACTCTGTTGTTGAACTCTCCGACGATCTGTGGTTCCCGTCTTCTGCCATCGTCTCACCACGCAAGCTGCTTTTTGTTCTCTCCCCACAGACGGCGCCAACTGTTGACATGTGATTTTCATCCCAGTGGTAGTTTTGAGATAACTCGCCCGAGACAATCCTCATTCAACCTTGAATTTGTTTGGTTATGGGAGACCAAAAGCAAATGTAGCCAAAGACAAAACACCACGAAATTGACAAGAGTGTTTAACGTGATTCGGCGGAGCGGAGTCCAGCCTACGTCCACGAGCACAAAGTGGGGGGTTACTTTTTATTACCAAGCCGAGCTCGGCCGACCTGTTTCAGTAAGGTCTAAAGAAAACTGAGCTGACCGTTCAACTTTATAGTGTTCTTACAAGTAATGTTTTAAATGAAATTTCTTCCAACCCTTACAAATGAGATCTCTCTCCCCTTATATACTAACGAATATACAACATTGTTCATATATCTTTATGACATCAGCACTGCAGGTTTCCGGCGATTTGATAAGCTCTCTACTCCAACTTAATGGTGGCAATGGGTCGGGGGTCGGGCCGGGCCGGGCTTTTGCAAGAAAAAAAGCCTGGGCTCGGGCTTTTTTTTAGGCCCGAATTTAAAAAAAAAATTAAAAATTAAAAATATATAAATATAAAATATATTTACACTATATACAAAGACAATTTATAAATAAATCAAAGTTCATTGATAAATTAACAATTTAAAGTTTAAAAATAAATAAAAATGATACAAACTATTAAATATATATATATATATATATTTATGTTTTTTTTAAAAAATTTGGCCCGGCCCGGGCTTTTTCCACCCCGGGTCGGGCCGCGGGCTAAACTGCCACCCCGGGCCGGGCCGCGGGCTAAACTGCCACCCTTACTCCAACTGCATCACCGAAAGCAAAACCTACCATCTGATTTCTTGTCACATCACGCCGTAAAGTACACTGTCATACTTTATCATTAATTGTGACAGCCTGTAAAGGTCTCTGGTATTAAAGTACATGTTAGGGAGAAAAGTCCAAACAGTCTTGATCACAGGTCGGTCTCCAAGAGATCGGTCAAATGGTCTGTCGAACTATTATATCCGACTCGACCCAAAATATCTGAGCTCTTCCTCCCGACCTAGAAGAAAAGATAGGACTAAGCCGAACTATCGGGCTACTGTGGTCGGTCTCGGCTCTGATGTTGTCGGCGTCCAAGACCTGGATCATACGGCGTCCTCGGATCGGCCAGATCCGAAAATCGGGTCTGAACTCTCTGCATGGCCGAGAGTAACCGATACTTTATAAACATTCGTCCTTCTAAAAGGAGAAAAACCACTTCTGCCCTTACCGTACTGCTCAAATACTTTGTCATAAAAAAAACACTATCAACACAAAGCTTCGTTAAAAGATATTATAATTTGAAAATGTACATTATCCCATCATACACAATATCAAATAAATTAGAACTTATATTTTAACGACGGATAGAACTAACCACACTCAATTGCTCAAATCTTTTGAGATTCTTCCTATCAACCAATCAAGCTGGCGTCGCCGGCCCTCCCACGGTAGTTGGTATTAGACTAAACCTAAAGGAATCAAAAATATACTTGAACAACCAATCGTTTATTGTTTAAGGCTGAATCTATCGTAAAACTTATTTGTATGGGTTAGGGGCCACCGGCATTGACATTGACACAGGGCCACTGAGCCCAATGTGGGTGAAATGTTTTAAATTGATGATTCTTCAAATGCTTGAATAATGCCGAGGTAAGGTTCCTTTTTCATATTTAAGTTCAAAATAATAATAAAAAAATAAGATTAAAATAGTACTGCTCCTCATGCCTCTTGGGTTGGGCCAAAATGCCATGGGGATTGGCACTTAGCTTTAATTCAAAAGATGTTTCCAGTTCCAACTTTTGAAGTATAGGGCGAGTTACAAAATGTAATTTGATACACTCTTTGATGATCCAAAAGACAAATCACTACTTGCACATGATGATAGTTCAGTCACTTGCCCCCCTAACCTTACCATTTTGTTTTTGTCCATTCATCCCACCTACCATAAACAACAAATGATTCTTAATTCAAATCAAACTTGCCTCTCATATCACCTACTCATTGCCTACAAAATTACAACCTTGTTCCCAAAGTTGAAATTAACAACCCTTTTACACATAATTCATAATTTGTAAATACTAAAATAATAATAATAATCATAATAATAATAATAATAATAATAATAATATAATAATAATAATAATAACATATATTTTTGTCTCATATCTTTTTTGGTGTTGCCACATGTCACATTGAAATTTTGAAACATGCATCTTCTTTAGTGTTGCCACATGTCACTTTGAAACTTTGAAATATTTGGAGCATTTAATAAATGAATAAACTTAACTAATGAAAAACTTTGAAATATTTGGCATATTTAGTTGGGGAATGAACTTAAACTAATGAATGTATTTATCATTTTTAGGAAGTTAATGAACTTGATCTAATATGTGTATCTGTCATATTTAGGTGAATGAATTTGCAAATACAATTAGTGTTTGAGTTAAATGTGATGTATTTGTACAAAAGCATGTACAGCATAATGTGATAGACATCTTTTATTTTACAATGAATCAAAACAAAATGTCTCTCATTTTCATTTTACTTATTTAATTCTCTCACGTAGGTACTTATGTCAACTTAATTCGATATAATTATGATGTTTATTAATCTCGATTGTTCATGTATTAATGTCGATTATGAAAGATTTTTTGTGCATAAATATAAATCTCAGTTTCTTTTTTAAGAATTAAATTCGCAGTAACGCGCAGGTACTTATCTAATTTTAATCCATTTATCTTTCCTTTGGGTAATACGTCTTGAATACACTTATTTTTATTTTAAATACATACTAAATATTAATTCATCTTAGGTTTTTTGTGTGCGGATGAACCCACTTATATTCACATTATGACTGTGGCTAAACAAATAAGCATTTAGAAACACACTTAATTGATAGTCATTTTATGACTGAGGTTACAAATTTGATTGTTCTCAATATGTATAAAGGTCGGTATGTGACTAAGGGTTGATAAAATAATTGAGGTAAATAATGTGACTGAAAGTAAGGAATGTGACTAAAAGTAAGTAATGTGACTGATGCATACATAACAGAACTTTCAATCACCATTATGACTGATGTATAAATGTAATTATAACGAATGTCTATGTGAAGTATACTTTGAGGTTAATTTTTTTCTTACGTAAATGTGAAGTTGAGAGAAAATTGTTAATGAAAATTGTAGGTATGTATGTTAAGAGGTGGGCAAGCCTAAATACATATCATACTAACATATATTTTTGTCCCTTATCTTCTTTGGTGTTGCCACATGTCACATTGAAATTTTGAAACATGTATATTCTTTGGTGTTACTACATGTCACTTTGAAACTTTGAAACATTTGGAGCATTTAGTAAATAAATAAACTTAACTAATGAAAATTTTGAAATATTTGGCGTATTTAGTAGGTGAATGAACTTGAACTAATCAATGTATCTATCATTTTTAGGAAATGAATGAACTTGATATAATGAATGTATTTGTCATATCTAAGTGGATGAATTTGCTAATACAATTAGTGATTTGAGTTAAATGCAATGTATTTGTTATTGCTATCACTATAAATGCATGTAAAACATAATGTAATAGACACATTTTATTTTATAATAAATCAAAAGAAAATTTATCTATTCTTCATTTTACTTATTTAACTATCCCACGTAGGTACCTACGTCAACTTGATTCGACATAGTTCTGATGTTTTTTTATCTCGATTGTTCATGTATTAATGTCGGTTACGAAGGATTTTTTGTGCATACATATAAATCTCATTATCTTTTTTTAAGAATGAAAATCGC
>SKCR01023926.1:0-53677 GCA_019454045.1 Zanthoxylum bungeanum | reverse complement strand
GACGGGGCAGACACTTATCCAGCCCCAGCCCTAGCACGTGACTATCCGATACTGGGCCGATATACACAATACTTGGTATACTACGCTTGATACAGATCTTAAATATTCTTAGATGGATATGACCGGAGAATTGGGTAGACTTCGTGCTTTGCTAGAAGCCGATTGTGTCTCGTAAATCGGTAGAAGTAGAAAGTAGTATTGGTACGTACGTGATTCGGATACTCCGACGACCGTATTTGCTACCGAATTATCCGGGGATCTCATGGGTCTCTTCCCAAAGATTCACCGATGACGTATGACTCGCACTTATATTAATCTGGGATTAATAAGATGAGAGAGAAAATTAATCTGGGATTAATTACAGAGATATTTTATCTGGGATAAAATATCAATTTAAAGAGAGAGAATGATTAATTTGGAATTAATCGATTAATTAATATATTGATATATTAAACGAAATTGGATTTCGACGCGGAATTAAAATTAGATTTTAATTCGGGCGAGCGAATTAATTTAGAATTAATTCGTTAGCGACGTGAATAGTGATTTCGCTAGGCGTAATCATTTAATCACGACGCGACGGAAAATTCGTTAATTTGGAATTAGCGAAACCGAGCCCGAGATTATTTACGAGCGCATTCGCATTTCGAATTCGAGTCGGCGGCTCGTCAAATCGCTAGTCGCATCTAGCGTCACATCAAGCGTCAAATCATGTCACTTTGAGTGATGTGACAATTGATTAGATTGATTGATTGAAGAGACTTGAAGAGACTTGATGTGAGTGGTTGGAAAACAACTTTTGAAAGTTGATAGAAATATAATTTATTTTATTTGGTTTGACTTTTGGTTGCCAAAAGTTTTGTATTTGCTTTTATTATTTGTAGAAAATATATATAAGCAATTAAAACCAATTTTCCAACACACCTTTCATTTCTCTCTCTCACCATTTCTCTCCATTTCTCACGCCCTTAGAGGGCTGATTTCTTCTTCAAATTGGGCAGTGAACTACCGAGCAAACCAAGAGGGAAAAATGGAAGCAATTGTGATTTTGTGGCAAAATCGAGCGAGTGCTAGCACACTCCGGGATCAATGCGAAGGTGATAAGGGAAGTATACCCATGAGCCGGAAAGCCAAATGTTGAAGCTTGGAGCTTCAAATCTTGAAGATAAGGGGCGAATTATACTGTTCACAGCAGCCCACTGCCGCCCAAAACACAGTGTGCAGAATTTCGTTTTTGTTGCACAAATCGTCGCTAAACCGTTCGATGTAAGTATTCCGCACTTCCATCGTTGTATTCACTTATGATTCATGCTTGAGTTTTGATCTTGGGACCTTTAAAAACTCCAACAATATCATCATCAAAAAAAAAACTCAACCATCAGCACATAAGAAAATTCGGCCAAGCCCCATATTTGGGGAAATTGTGTAATCAACAAATAATGCTTATTTCATACTTACTTGTATTATGATGAGTGGTAAATAGATCACTATTTCCCACTCCATTAACTTAATATTTTGTATAGTTTCTTGAGTTTTGTGAATATTTTGATGTGTTTTGTGGTATTTTGTAGATAAATAAAATAACAGGACTCTCTGGAATCAATTTGGGGCCAAAATAGTGAAAAATAGACAAAAGGGGTAAAAATGTAAATTTCCTGCTAAAATGCGCTGTTTGCTAAAATACGTCGTGCTAAAATGCGTCGTCTGCTAATGTGCATCGGAGACTGCTAACATGCACCGGACACGTGGACCAATCAGAGAAGTTTTGCTATCGTGCAACATTGCTAACATGCACCTGCCATGTGTCAACATCACATCAAATCTGCTAACGTACATCGTGCCATGTGTCACCATCAAATGCTGCCGACAATCCACATCTTTGCTGACATCAGCGTCGTGATGCGCACCAACTTTACTCGTCGTGATGTCGAAACAATAATGCTACCGACAGACACGTGTCCTCATCTCCGAAAGTTGCGCGCCACGCGTCCATCATCAACGGCGCATCGCGATGCGCAATGTTCCACGCGTCGCGACGCGTGAGGCAAATTTTACCTATAAATTGAGGGCGAATTTCAGAATTCAATTCATACTTTCTTCTAAGGAATTCGTTAAGAATACTAGAAGATTGTATCTTGTTTGTTTATTTACAAGCTTTCAATATTTAATTTTCACATTATCACTTTCTTTTATTTACTTTTTAGTCTTTACTTTTTGTATTTAATTTCATTTACTTTTACGCAATAGCACTTTCCTTTCTTTACTTTTCAATTTTTATTTTTCAGTAATGAGGAGATAACTCCCCCCTGCTGGGGTGAAAGGTAAAGCTTTTATTACTAATGTTTAGATTAATCTCCCTTAATTATAATATATAAACTATTTAAAACCTGACTTAATGAGGATACCGCCTTTATGGTCGGTTGGACTTAATAAAATTGGTTTTAACTTGACTAAATTGGATACCGCCTATATGGTCGGTTGGAATTAATTATAAATTTGACTTAATCAGGGTACCGCCTATATGGTCGGTTGGTAATATCACGCAAAGTTAATATATTATAATAAGAGAGATATCTAAAATAGAAGTAATAAAAGTGGATCCTCTAACCCCATCATTTTCTTTTATTGTACTTTTCCCTTTTTAATTTCCAGCATTTACTTTCCAGCATTTATTTTATGTCATTTACTTTATTTAAGCTTTTACTAGTCTTAGTTATGTGTAGTAACTAAACCCGTTATCTGGGGTTGTGATGAATTCCAATATCACTGGTTTATAAGGGGTTACTTTATAGTTTGGGTAATATAAAGGTTTATTTATTTAGCTTTAGTCTTAATGCTTCTTATTAACTGGCCATTAATAAAATTCAATATTTAGGTTTAAGCCTTAAACTCAATAGCCCACGATCTTCCTTGAGGATAGATAACCCTTTAATAGATTTCCTTACAGGATATGAATATACATGCCGGGCGGGGTAGCCATAATTGGAATTTAATCTTAATAATTTCAGATAACTTGGTTGACATATGAATATGATTAATTGGGTTATTCTGGGTATTTGTATTTGACCATCGGAAGAGGCTTTTGCATAAATTCGTGTTCCAGGCTAATAAACCAATATATTGTACAACCGTAAAATAACCACTTCATCTTTAAAAAGACATTGGAAGGATTCACAACCCCAAATAGTTTCTTAATATTGAATTTTCCCTTAATTTACTTTCGCACTGTTTTATTTATTCGTCTTTAGTTTAAAGTCACCATCCAATCAAACAACCAATCCATTAGATACTTGTAAAAATTTGACTTCATAAATTAATAGCTTAGGTATTAATTCCTCGTGGGATCGATACATTTATATTTCTTGAATGATATGTGCGCTTGCGTTATACGCATGTGATTACATCGGTCAAGTTCATGGCGCCGTTGCCAGGGACTTATTTATCTTTCACTATTAATTTTGAAGTTAAATACCTTTACTTGTGTCTAATTTGTTTTTATTTATTATTTTTGTTTTCTTGTGTTTCAGGTCTTCAAACGCTATATGAGATGAACCAGAAGCTTTGAAATCCGTCCGCTTGACCATAAATTGAAAGAACCATCAGACAGTTGAGAAGGGAAAGGCGAGAAGGCCAAGAAGCACTAATCAACATGGAACCTGAACCTTTGGAGGTTGCACCACCAATTCCCATTCGAGACAGAACTATTCCGGTGGTTGACGGCTTCATTTCCTGTATTGTACTTCCTCTCTTACCAGCAAATGCGTGTGACATCAAAACATGCATCCAGATGATACAGCAGTCAGTTCAGTTTGAGGGAAGGCAACTGAAGATCCCAATACCCACATCAGCAACTTCCTGGAAGTTTGCGGCACTTTCAATTACAACCGAGCAGTTGAAGAAGCAATGAGACTACGTGTTTTCCCATATTCCTTAAAAGACAGAGTTAAGGCTTGGCTACATTCACTACCAGCAGGTTCCATCACAACTTGGAACATGCTAGCCACCAAATTCCTTGCAAAGTATTTTCCAACAGCCAGAACTACAAAGCTAAGGAATGACATCACATCCTTTGTGCAACATGACTCAGAATCCCTCTGCAAAACTTGGGAAAGGTACAAGGATTTACTCAGAAAATGTCCTCATCATGAGATTGCAAAGTGACTACATGTCCAAACCTTCTATAATGGACTTTCTGGGATAATGAGAACCACAATTGATGCTGCGGCTGGAGGAGCTTTAATGGCAAAAGGAGAAGATCAGGCCTGGGACCTAATTGAAGAAATGGCCAACAACAATTCTTTGTGGCCAACAGAAATGAGCATGATCCAAAGAATTGCAGGAATTTATGAAGTTGGAGCCAACACAGCAGTGAATGCCAAGCTGGATCGGATATGCAAATTCATGGAAACTTTTAGCAAGCAAGGCAAGATTGGATCCACAAGTTCACCATATGGAGGAGCACCAGAGACAAACCAACATGAAGAGACGATGAATTATGTCAACAATTTCAACAGATAGGGGAACATTACATATTCCAACACCTACATCCTAGGGTGGAGGAATCATCTCAACTTCGCTTGGAGCAACAATTCAGGGCAAAAGAATAATCCACCACCCGGATTCCAACAACAAAAAAGGCCAGGAGTATGAGAAATAACCAGATATAAAAGAATGGATTACAGAGATGTTCAAAAAGCAACAAGCAACATAAGATGCTATGTTTCAAAGCCAATCTACTTTTATAAAGGCACTGGAAAATCAAATTGGACAACTGGCCAAAGCTCAGAGTTACAGACCGCTAGGTAACCTTCCTAGCAACACAGAACCAAATCCAAGGAACATGGGGAAGGAGCAATGTCATGCCATCACTTTGAAAAGCGGTACTGAAATCAACAAAAATGTTAGAGTTAAGGCAACTGTTGACGAAGTTCCAAAAGAAAGAAGCAAAGCAGATCAGCAGATGGAGGAAAAAGAAGCAAAAGCAAATGATCGAGAGAGATTCAATCCACCTCCACATTTTCCACAGCGTCTCCAGAAAAACAAACTAGACAAGCAGTTTTCTCGATTCCTGAAGGTCTTCAAAAAGCTACATATCAACATTCCATTTGCAGAAGCGTTGGAAAAAATTCCCAGCTATGTAAAATTCATGAAAGACATTCTTTCACGAAAGCGAAGATTGGGAGATTACGAGACAGTAGCATTGACAGAAGAATGTGGCGCCATCATTCAGAGGAAACTTCCCCCAAAGTTGAAAGATCCCGACAATTTCACCATCCCTTGCATCATAGGAGAACATAACTTCAGTAAAGCTTTGTGTGATTTACGTGCAAGTGTTAACTTGATGCCTTTTTCCATTTACAAGAAACTGCAAATTGGAGAAGCAATGCCCACCTCAGTCTCTTTGCAACTTGCTGATAGAACACTCGTATTTCCGAGAGGTGTAGTTAAAGATGTGTTGGTCAAAGTTGACAAACTCATTCTCCTAGCAGACTTTATTATCCTTGACATGGAAGAGGACGAAGATGTGCCCATCATCCTCGGGAGACCATTCTTAGCCACCAGGTGAACCATTATTGATGTACAAAAATGAGAACTAACCATGAGGGTACATGACCAAGAAGTAAAATTCAATGTTTTTAAAGCCATGGAATTCCCGAATGATGAAAAGAATGAGGAATGTTTCAGACTTGATGTGAAAGATAGTACAATCCAGAACCCAAATGAAAAAGAAAAGTTCAACCAACAAACTTAAAGTATGTCAACTGCCTGAAGATAAAGCGTACTGCACACTGAATAAGTTAAATCTTGAACTATAAGCAACTGAAGAGAAAATACTCCACCAACTCAACAAATTGGAGGAATTCCACATATAGCCTTTCGAGAATGCCAAACTGTACAAAGAAATGCCAAGAAGAGACATGATGAGAAGTTAGTGCGTATACAACTGGAACCGGGGCAGCGAGTATTATTCAGCAAATCAAGGTTGAAATTTTTCCTTGGAAGGTTAAAATCATGCTGGTCAGGTTCATTCTTAATCACTCAAGTTTTACCAGATAGAACCGTTAAGTTACATGATCCCAATTCTAATGAAACATTCAAGGATAAAAGTAAATGTGTCAAGCACTAATGGGGAGAATCATTGGAGTGACAAAAAGAAAGTGTCACACTTTCAGATCCAGCCTAACGTTCGAGCAGTCATATCTAGCTGACGACGTTAAACTTAGCGCTAGCTGGGAGGCAACCCATACAATTTGTATATATATTCAGATTTGGTGTGTTTTATTTTTGTGTGTTTAATTTTTGCAGGTAAAAGTCACATTTCAGGATGGAATAAGTCCTCGTAAATCTTCACAATCAATTTCATTCTCTCCCTCAAAACTCTCTGATGAAAGTCTACAAAGCTCGCTTGGAACGAATGAGACTTCTGATGATCAAATGTATTCCTACTGACATTCGTTGGATTATTGAAGCACGGGTCTGATTGGCAGGTGAGTCCTCTGACTCTTTTATTTCATATTTGTCTGGTTTAGGAAGAAGCACATATGCTAAAAAGAGAAGAGCTAAAAGAATGGGTGTTTACTATAAATGTGCACGCATGACATGTAATACTTGTTGTCGTTCTTTAGGAATGGTGTCTAATAACCGTGGAGATAAAATTAAATTCATTAAGGATGGCTTGAGTAGGGAGTCTTTGGATGACATATCTAAGACTCTTGAGACACATTCCAGTGGATATATGCATCATGCAATTCACATGTTATATACACAGTTCCGAAAAGAACAACGACATTTAAGTCTCGGGAATCTGACTTTAAAAGACCATGTTTGCCAATTTATAAGAATTGGATGGGAAGTTTGTCCTTGACGCATAGATGTCAATCAAGCCGTTACTTCCGGTAATATCATTTTCTTTTTGTCTTTAACTAATAATTGTGATTAGTTTTGTTATTTTCTTCTATTTTCTCCGACAGGATCCAGATTTTTTGACTTTCACGAAATATTTTACTGTTTAACTAATAATTGTCATCTGGCAGGTACTAGTGCTATTATTACTCACACTTTTTCAAGTGTTATAAATTCAACTCATCATTGCACTCTTGAAAGCATACATATTGGAGAAAGAAATACATAAAAAAATGGAAGCCACTTCAAGAAGACGAGTTGTAAATATCTGTGTGTTTTGCAATACTAGTGTTAGTTCTAAACCAGAATTCGTAACGGTAGCACAGGAATTGGGTCGAGTCATAGCTGAAAGGAATATGCACTTAGTATATGGCGGTGGCAATCTTGGACTAATGGGGATCGTTTCAAAGGTTGTACAAGAATGAGGTAGTCAAGTTCTGGGAATCATCCCAAAACCCTTGGCGGAGGCGAATCTTATAGGACCATCAAACGAAGAGGAACTAATCGTGCCAGGTATGTCTGAATGACTGGTGGAAATGATTAACTGTGCTGATGCTTTTATTGCTTTGCCAGGTGGCTTGGGCACGATGGAGGAAATTTTTACAGTACTATCTCGGGCGTACTTGAACATACACCAGAAACTGATTGGACTATTTAATGCTGATGGATTTTATGATTTTCTTTGTGTGTTTCTTGATGATGCCCGGAGAAATGGATTCGTGTCAAAACCAGTAAAAGATCTCTTCTTCACTGCCAGAACTGCCAATGATTTAATTGACCAACTTTTAGCCTTTGAACCACAAATTGACCCTATCATTTCAAAGATAATCTGGTCCGATAATGATCGTGGTAAAAAGCATCGGATAAATCTGTATCTTAACCTTTAAATTTCATTTTAGATGTAAAATTTCAGCTAACCAGATACCATCTTCTAAACTCTTCTTCTACTTTTTAAGACATTGGGGACAATGTCTCATTTAGGTTTGGGGGAGGGGAATAGTTGACTAGTATCTTGTTTTTATTGTGTTGTTTTTATTTCATTTTTAGTCAAATTTTCATAAAAATTTTAAAAAAAGTTAATAAATTAATAAAAAAAATGTGTTTTTGTGTTTTTAATTTGACTAATCATGTGAAATGGGTGTGAGATAGCTGTGTAAGGAATTTCCACTCTTGAGACATATCTCAACCTATTTCGTAACAAGTTAAATGTCTGTTTATTTCATTTTGAATTATTTAATTTGTGAATTCTCTATAAAATTTACTAAAATGGATCTTCATATGCTCAGTTGACAGGTATTATCAACATGCATGGTAACATACGGACATGAGTTGTAATTGAAAAGTTTGTAATATCCAGTGCTCTAGTTTAATTGGAGGAAGCATCTAAAAAGCGATGGAATAAAAAAATAATAAATAAATAAACATCTGAGATTCGAGTAATTAAGTCCGTAGGGGTGTTTTAACACCTAGTGCCCTAAAGCCAATTGGTTTGGGAGTCACTGGCCCAAAGCTCGCTACATGGATCAAAGATGTTATAAAATAAAAATAGACATATGAAATCCGAGTAATTAAGTCCGTAGGGGTGTCTTAACACCTAGTGTCCTAAAGCCAACTGGTTTGGGAGTCACTGGCCCAAAGCTTGCTACATTGATTGAAGATGTTGTTTTATCTACTTTTGGAAAAAAAAAATCCATTGCTAAAAAAGGTGTGAATTCTAATATAATTTTAGGACAAAAATATTACTCTCTTCTCAACTACACTTGTGAATATTGTGGGCACAATGAGTTGACTAATACTTTGTTGGTTGTGTATATGGAGAATGGTAAAAATAATCGGAGAATTTACTTATTTGGTAATTTAGAAAGAAAGAAAACAACTACTAACTTGGATAAGGAGTTTCAACAGTTTAGTCACTAACTTGTTTATTCTATTGTCTTTTTGCTTTTGTGTGCATTAGTTTTATTATCTTTTTGCTTTTGTGTGCATTAGTATTAGATTGACGTTTGTGGGTATCGTTACTGTAAGCCCTCACGAGACTACAACTTGTCCACTAGGGACACCTAGGGATTTAAAGGCTTGTTGCATACGCTAAATGCAACTGTGATCCCTACGAAAGTGACTTAGTTTAATGTTTATTTTATTTTGTTGTTTTGCTCGAGGACTATCAAAATGTTAGGTTTGGGGGTGTGATGAGTAGTAAATAGATCACTATTTCCCACTCCATTGACTTAATATTTTGTATAGTTTTCTTGAGTTTTGTGAATATTTTGATGTGTTTTGTGGTATTTTGTAGATAATAAAATAACAGGACTCTCTGGAATCAAATCGGGGCCAAAACAGTGAAAAACAAATAAAAAGGGCAAAAATGTACATTTCCTGCTAAAATGCGCCGTTTGCTAAAATGCGCCGTGCTAAAATACGCCGTCTGCTAACGTGCGCCGGAGACTGCTAACATGCGCTAGACACGTGGACCAATCAGAGAAGTTTTTCTATTATGCGTCATTGCTAACATGCGCCTGCCACGTGTCAACATCACAACAATCTGCTAACATGCGCTGTGCCACGTGTCACCATCACATGCTGCTGATAATCCACATCTTTACTGACGTCAGCGTCCCGACGCCAACACAATAATAATGTCGACATACAAGTGTCCTCATCTCTGAAAGTTACGCGCCATGGGTCCATCATCAACGACGCATGAGGCCAAATTTTACCTATAAATTGAGGCCGAATTTCAGAATTCAATTAATACTTTCTTCTAAGGAATTCCTTAAGAATACTAAGAAGATTGTATCTTATTTGTTTATTTACAGTTTTCAGTATTTAATTTTCGCATTAGCACTTTCTTTTATTTACTTTTCAGTCTTTACTTTTTATATTTAATTTCATTTACTTTTACGCATTAGTACTTTCCTTTCTTTACTTTTCAGTAATGATGAGGTAACTCCCACTGCTGGGGTGAAAGGTAAAGCTTTTATTACTAATGTTTAGATTAATCTTCCTTAATTATAATATATAAACTATTTAAAACCTGACTTAATGAGGATACCGCCTTTATGATTAGTTGGAATTAATAAAATTGGTTTAACTTGACTAAACTGGATACCGCATATATGGTCGGTTGAAATTAATTATAAATTTGACTTAATCATGATACCGCTTATATGGTCGGTTGGTAATATCACGCAAAGTTAATATATTATAATAAGGGAGATATCTAAAATAGAAGTAATAAATGTGGATCATCTAACCCCATTATTTTCTTTTATTGTACTTTTCCCTTTTTAATTTCCAGCATTTACTTTCCAGCATTTACTTTATTTAAGATTTTACTAGTCTTAGTTATGTGTAGTAACTAAACCCGTTATCTGGGGTTGTGATGAATTCCAATATGACTGGTTTATAAGGGGTTATTTTATAGTTTGAGTAATATAAATGTTTATTTATTGAGCCTTAGTCTTAATGCTTCTTGTTAACTGGCCATTAATAAGATTGATCTGGTAAACTTAAAATGAACTTGGAAAAGGGATTTTAGGTTTAGGCCTTAGACTCAATAGTACACGATCTTCCTTGAGGATAGATAACCTTTTAATAGATTTTCTTATAGGATAGGAATATACCTGTCGAATGGGGGTTGCCATAATTGGAACTTAATCTTAATGAATTCAGATAACTTGGTTGACATAGGAATATGATTAATTGGGTTATTCTGGGTATTTGTATCTGACCATCGGAAGAGGCTTTTGCATAAATTCGTGTTCCAAGCTAATAAACCAATGTATTGCACAAACGTAAAATAACCACTTCATCTTTAAAAAGATATTGGAAGGATTCACAACCATAGATAGTTTCTTAATATTGAATTTTCCCTTAATTTACTTTCGCACTGTTTTATTTATTCATCTTTAGTTTAAAGTCACCATCCAATCAAACAACCAATCCATTAGATACTTGTAAAAATTTGACTTCATAAATTAATAGCTTAGGTATTAAGTCCTCGTGGGATCGATACATTTATACTACTTGAACGATACGTGCGCTTGCGTTATACGCGTGTGATTACGTCGGTCATATTATCATGAAATGCAAAGAAATTCATGGTAGCAATTTATTTATGGCTAAAATATAAAAATGAAAAGTCAGGGTTCATGTAGTTCGAATTTCGGGATAGGAAAATCATACACAAATCTGAAATTTAGAGTGAGAAAGAATAATAGAAGCTTACATACCTGAAAAATAAGCTTGGAGACACCTCTCAATTGCTTCAAAAATAGCATGTGAAATGAGGAAAACTCTGTGTTTCTTGACAGCAAAGAATGTGAAAGAGAGAGTGAATAAGAGAGTGAATAGTGATAATATTTATACAAAGGGCTGATATTTTGAAATAAAAATGTAAAACTTTTAACATATGTAGAAAAATCTAGACTATTCACGTAGGTTAGTTGATATTTGAGAAAATGATCAACATGAAAGTTATAGGTCTCAATCTTAACTTTCCGAATATATAAAGATCATTACAATCGAACATGGGAAGCAAAATTTACGGCCAAAATATCAAAGATTATATGTGACTCAGTTAAGCTAAAAATAAAGTGATGAAACTAAAAATGTATCCCAAATCTCCGGGCGGAATTTCTAAGGTTTCTATCCTTCTAGCACAGGATTATATGAATAACAACATGTCATGCATGATGAATTACTATACCAGACATGGCATAACTGACTTGGGTGTTGCATCCTAATGACATGAACTAAAATGTTGAAGTGTTAAATACGTGAACTGTCAACTTGAATGACATGGACTCACAAGAGTATTGAGAGATATTGGATAACTACCTAAGGACATGTACTGAATGCACAAACCTAAAGACTTATAGGGAGACGTGTCCATAACTAGAGACTAATATGTGCTAATGCCAAACCACCCAAACCCACGGCAAAACCATCATAAACCCGTGGTGGCTTTGATCTATCCTAACACGTGCATGAATCATAAAAACATGATATGATGATTGAAAAACGTAATCTGAAAACTAACATAATTAACTCATGAAAATATGGATATGACATGAAAATGCACTAACATGAAATGAACTTACATAACCTGATTCTGCAACTAAATGAGCTAGACATAAATATCTAGAAACATGACATGTGTAGCTGAAACTGTAATATTACCTGACATAGTTGTATAAGTCGTAAAATGTAACTAAACATGTAAACATGGAAAAGATGACTGAAAATCTATAATACATGTATATGATCTGAAAGCATTTAACATATATATGAAAACATAATCATAATCTGAATACTGAAATTCATGATCGTGTCTGAAAACTGAATATCTTAAATCCATCTACGTGAACTGAAAACACACATGTGCAACGATCGATATTGGGACGTCTCTCTTGTGCCACCATACGTACCGGGACTGGGCTGTCGCCCTCATGTACGCTCGCATATTGTAAAACCACGGTAATCTTGAGGACTACTAAGTTATAGATGGCATAATACATGATATAAATCATGTTCAGGTATGTATGGACTCACGAAATTACTTTTCGGACATTTGATAAATTTCTCGTAGTTCCGATACAAAAATTATTTTAAGATTCAATTCAAACTACACGTAGTATTCATGCCATAACATTTTCACACGATCTCCGATTTTTATGATTTTTATATCGTCGAAAAGTTAAGATCGATACCTAAAACTTCTATGTTGATTATTTTCCCAAATTCATATCAGAAATAGGTCAAAATACATATCAAAAATTCGGATGAACAGTACCCATGGACACATCTAGAGAATTTTCAAAGTTTCTAGTTTTTTTCAATAAATCATTATTCAAATTAGCCAAATCAGTCCCTAGTATAAATAAGGGTTATTGTTCATGCATCACTAGAAAATTGAAAGAATAAGAAATCGTGGGAAATAAGAGAAGAGAATGAAAAATAGAAGAAAATAAGGAGAAGGGAGAGAAAGTGCCATTTTCTTTTCAAACCCAAAGAAGAGCAATGAAAAGCAACCTACAACAAGCCAATGAGAGAAGTAACAAGCTTAAAAGCCTTGGAGGATGAAGAAAATTAAATTAATTGAGGTAAAGAAACTTGACCCAAGACTTAAGTTATGGTATTTTCATAAGATGATGTCATGTTAGTATGGTTGGCATGTTATTGATTGCATTAAAGTGGATAATCAACTAGGAAATGGATTTTGTATTTAGGAATGGTCCAATTTATTAAATGCTAAGAATTGAGCTAAGTTGGAGTTATGAGATTAAAAAGTTAATTTGATGATGGAGTGTTGGTTTAGCATGCTAGAATATTTAAGTTTAAAGAATTATTGTGTAAATTTATAGTGTGAGGGTGTTGGCAGTGCATTTTGGTAAGCTAGACATTGGGAAGTAAACGTTTGGGCCTGAAAATAGGCAAGCGTCTCGACGCCAACAGGCTAACGTCGTGACACGTAATAAAATGATGGCCTCGGAACAAAAATTTGCTCTTTATTTCAGTCATGCCCAGTGGGCATCACAACGTGAGACTATTTTCTTATAGATCAGTTTAGATAATTCAGTTCCATGATAAGATATTAGAGGGCACCCTAAGGATTTCATACCAACATACAACTTCACATTACATCCATGATTATGAATGGTTTCTTATTTTAAACAAACTAATCATACTCGAATATATGACAGATTCATTTTCCGTAGAAATCCTTTCAATTGAATCCGGGATCAAAAGTAACCCAGTTAAATTCAAGGTTAAGGGTAATACAGGTTGATTAGTGAGTGAAATTTTTTCTAAACTTATGTTTACTTATATATTTTTGAGATGAAACTTACTTTTCCGCATTTAGGGCGTTAGCCAAGTTTATCTCAGATGTTTTATGAATAAAAATGATTTGAGAAATATTTTAGAAAGTGGTGATTTTTAAAGCATGATTTTGATGATTTTGGAGGCATGGGGGAAAACCCACCTCAGATGTAATTTTGTACATATATTGGAATTGAAGGTTACAGGAATTGACAGATTCATAGCATGTGCACATATAGAGCAGGACTATGGGGACGGCGATACTTAATGCCCCTAGATCCTAGATTTTAGGGCTAAGGGGACGGTGAGACTTAACTCCCTTAGACCCTAGATTCAAGGTCATGATGTTAGCATGGATCAGCACGCTTGGCTCTAGTTCAGTGGCTTGGGGGACGTCGAGATGTATCGCCTCAAGACCACTAGTTTAGGTGTATGGGGAGACAGTTAAATTCAAGGTTAAGGGTAATACAGGTTGAGTAGTGAGTGGACTCTTTTCTAAACTTGTGTTTACTTATATATTTTTGAGATGAAACTTACTTTTCCGCATTTAGGGCGTTAGCCAAGTTTATCTCATATATTTAATGAATAAAAATGATTTGAGAAATATTTTAGAAAGTGGTGATTTTTAAAGCATGATTTTGATGATTTTGGAGGCATGGGGGAAAAACCCACCTTAGATGTAATTTTGTACAGATATTGGAATTGACGGTTACAGGAATTGACGAATTCAGAACATGTACACATATAGAGTAGGACTATGGGGACGACGATACGTAACGCCCCTAGATCCTAGATTTTAGGGCTAATGGGACGACGAGACTTAACGCCCCTAGACCCTAGATTCAAGGTCATGATGTTAGCATGGATCAGCACGCCTGGCTCTAGTTCAGTGGCTTGGGGATGTTGAGACGTATCACCTCAAGATCACTAGTTTAGGCGTATGGGGGGACAGTGGATACGTAAAGCCCCATGAGTCAGGCTTTCTACAATTTTTCTAGGCATATGGGGGGACACTGATACGTAACGCCCTATATCAGGTTTTCTACAGATTTTCAGAGAGATGATTTTTAGAAATATAATTTTCAGAAACATCAGTTTTATATAAAGACTTTCAGAAAAGATAGTTTAAAGAAAGAGTTTTACAGAGCAAAAGAGTTTTTACAGATGGAAAGAGTTTCCAGAAAAGCTTCACAGAAAGAGATTGGTTTTTAGAAAAGATTCAGTTTAATCGAGATGATCTAGAGGACGAGCTCGAGAGGATGTATACTAATGGCAGTCAATTGAGGGTCTGAGTCCACCAGGTCAAGTCAGAGATATAGTCAGTCACAGTTCAAGAAAAGTAATGTATCATACATTTTGTATAAGTTGAAGTTGTTTCGGATACAAGTCAAGTGTTCATGATAGAGTTACAAAGTGTGATGTTTTGTATACATGATTATGAGTATTTGAGTTGCATTTCATGCTGTTGAGTTGGGCAAGGGTCTCATGTATGAGTTTTTTTTCAAGATGAGATCAGTAGTGATGATCATAGTGAGATAGTCAGGGGCTCAGGGGGATAGTCAGCCTATTCCCTACCGGTAGCATCTCCTGGAGGGGGATGATACAAAGATGGTATCAGAGCATGGTCAAATGAGTCAGTGACTGTAGTGGGTAGAGTGTTGGGGTCTTGTATACGTAGTATGCCGGGATACTAGTATGCGAGGCACTACCTCTCCAATATTTGATCCTCGAGTACATCTTCAAGTCCTATAGAAAGGTTAGTAAAACTTCCAAAAATCATTCAAATTTTCTTCCTTATGAAAGCAATCATACTCTTAGTCCAAGTTGAGAATATTTCTATAGACATCCTAGTTTAATATCAGAAGTTCAAGATGAGCTATAGAAATATGTAGTAAAGTTCTAAGAATATCTACCCAAGAGAGTAAAAGAGAAAGAGAAATCTAGAAGAAAAGTAAGGAAAGATGTAGAGATGCTTAGAGCGACCAGAGACAATCAGAGGTAGAGATATAGAATCAGATAGATAAGAAAGTGTCAGAACCTATAGTAGTAATGAGAATATAATAAGCCCGAGCAAGAGTAAAATGTCAAGTAGACCTAAGTAAGGTTTCTTACCTCCAAGAAAGAATCATTCCCTCTTCAGAAAATTCCTTCAAGCTGATCCAATAGCCTTCGAGAACCTCGTATAGATAGCAAGCTCCCTGAATAATGAAGGATAGTTAGAAAGATAAAAGAAGTAAGAAATCAGGATTAGTCTTGTGAGTTCCAATAGACAAGAGATGCCAAAAAGATGTAGAGATTTTGGACACCTAACCCATACCCATAAACAAATAAAATGAAGTTCATAAGGAAAGATGATTAATTGCCTTAGCCAAGAAACCCGACATAGATACGGCCCTAAGTTACCCAGATTCTCACCCCTCAGTGATACCGGTTAAGGAAGTTATCCTGACGGAGCATATCTTATACCTATCTTAAATGAGTAATTGACTCTACCAGGGCACAGAGTACCAGAACAAGGACATCGATATCCGTCGAGATGTGAGATACTTACCATAGCCTCTACCAGTATAGATAAAGATAACCGTAAGGAAGCCTGACGAGAGTTTATCCTAAGACGGAAACAGAAGACATTGGAAGATAGATCACCCAGAGAAGGATAAAGGAAGCCTCCGAAGTTAGAAAGAATAAAACCTAGTGTAGTCCAATAATGTAGGCAAGTCAGCACGAGACTTACAGTACTAACAAAAGTCCACAGAATAGACCAAACGTAGTAAAATCCACAAATCATCCCAATGCCAGTAGAAATCCGTGGAAGTTTAAAAGAACAGACCCATGGGATTAGAGACACTCATGATTTAACGAAAAGTACCAGTGCGGATAATAAGATTAGATAGAAAAGTTGTAGCCTATAGCAAGAGCAGAAAGCAGAGATCTAGGAAGTAGCCTAAAAGAATGAACCACCACTAGCTTCGGTAACACGACTTAAAGCCAAGAGATAGGATATGGAAATAGTAAGAAGGAAACAGAAAATGACAAGAGAGTTCAGTACGTATAGTGACATAGGTAATGTAGCTTAGAGACAACAACGTAAGTGGAGACCTCAAGAGAGTTGAGAAAATTTATGAACCTTAAGATAGCGAGATAGCCGAGCCAAGAAGCTCAACTGAACTTAGAAGAGAATCATAAGATATTAATATTTTGTACGAGATAGAGTGAATTGAATTCATGGTATATTTAGCCAGATCTAAAATAAATAACCCACCTTATCGTAGAATGGACAACTTTCAAGAAAGTAAAGGCTCAAAAGAATAAGGAGCCAGAGTAAGAGATGTAGAGAATGGCCCCCAAGGGTTAGAGATACAATTTATAAGAGCCCTCATTATACTAGAATGGAAGGACTAGTAAGATAATAGCACCCGAACCAAAAGTATTAGTGGAGATACCTTAACATGTCAAAGATGATGTAGAGTATCCCGAGAAGTTGTGACTTAAGAGGTCTGAGAAACTGAGATAATGAGGAAATCTAAGTAACAGAGCAAATTTCATAAGGATGAATAACAAATGGTGTATGTTAGGGTTTTCAGAGAGCAAGAACCATTAAGATATTTTTAGTACAGGATGGTATGGCCAATAGTCGGAAAAAATCAGGGGAAAAATTGAAGGAGGTAATTTAGATAGTTCCTTGCCATAGTACTTTAGTGTGGGAGCTTAATATCAGATATGTGAATAAGAGAATCCTACTATCATAAACGAGCAGCGTGTATCATTACAGCACGTATAGTTAGAGAGACCACTATAATCAAAAAATGACTCATGGATCAACCCCACCCTCCCAACCTTCGTTAGAAAACATCAGTAAAGATTGATCTCGATGTTATTACATTATCCTGTGAGTTATGGAAAAGGATCTTCGAAAGATAATACCCATCGGAAAAGAAAACAGAGACAGAGATCCCGGAAGTTCCAGATACGGAGTAAGAACAGGAGAGAAAATGAAAAGAAACTTAAGTAAAAGAATTAGAAGAGAAAACATTAGTCAAGCAATGATAGGAATACATGAGAACCAACGTTAGACACGACCAATGACGCATATCAACAAACATTTATATTTAAGGACTAAAGAAGAAGGGTATCAACATGATACATTGTGAAATGCATAACAGCGAGTCTTTAAGCGCTAGCATGAGACCAAAACTCTATTAAATATAGAGTTGGAAGAGAGATAACTAGTATAGCCTACATGTTTCCTTCGCAACGTCCCGTTGTGGATAATCCTTGGGATGACTTGAAACAGATTTATTAAAGTATAACGTAATAGCGGCTAAAGAAATTGAATATACGATATTGTTGAGACTAAGACAACACCTGACAGAACAAGACTATGGGAATGACTGAAAGTGGGATTCCCTATAGTACAATTAGACAAATAAAATGGGTCAGTGTGGAAACTAGTTAACCAGAGTTGTATTAACAATAAATTTTGAATATGAAATGAGTAACCAACCATAGTTTAAGTTGACTAAACCACCACGGGTTTGGACGGACTTAGCCACGGGATTAGGTGGTTTGGTAGATAAAAAGTTAATTCTGATTTAGGAGAGATTTATGTCGCTAGTAGGTAAAGTATAACTATAGTACGAGAAAAGTATGAACATTAACTATAATCGAATTACCAGTGTCGCTGAATATGAGAGGCATCAGTAAAGAATAGTAGTAAGCCAAAAGTACATGAAGAATCTGACCTTGAGCTATGAGATCCAAAGCCTCATAGAAAGATAAGAGATATGGGAATATGAAGGTTGGAACTAATAGTAGTTGAAAATTAACAAGAAAAAAAGAGTGTTCAATAGATAAACTAGAAGAATGAGTGTTAAAGTCAGATTGAGTAGGTGGAGCTTTGGAAGTATCAAGTACGATCATTTTAATAGTGACAGAGATTATCCTTATATATACAACTACCACAGTTAAGGCAGAACGTGAAAAGACCTAGCTATATGAGACATAAACCTCTTTAAAGACGTGCGAGCATTATCTACAAAGAATTTAGATGCATTTCAGTAAGGTCACATGACATCAGTACAAATGGGTACAAATATACTTTTTAGTGATCAGGTTGATATAAATTTCCAATATAGATCAAGTGTGGTTTTGAGGACTAATGATTCAATTGGAGTAGTTATGAGTGCGACCATATTAGCACAAGTGCATCAATTGGTCAGGAGCTTACTGCAGAGCAAGAAATAGATACATTCTATGAATGATAAGTTTTATAAGGGATTTACACCTCTATGTAAACATGATATAATATATGGACTTAGTTCTTACACTAGAAAAGGGTTGCTGAATGAACTTCCAAAGATTAAATGTTCAACTATACGAGTCAAATAGATAGTACCAGAATAAGAGATTATCTGAAATCATAATACCGAATTATTGAGAAAAAAAGCAAAAAATAAGATGTCCTCAAGCCAGGACGAACCAGTGAATTAAACATCAGAAGGGATTTGAGGACGAATCTTATTTAAGGGGGTAGAATTTATAACACCCCGGTAATCTCAACGACTACTAGGTTATGGATGAAATAATACATGATAAAAATCATGTTCAAGCATGTATGGACTCACGAAATTACTTTTCGGAAATTTGATAAATTCCTCATAGTTTCGATACGGAAATTATTTTAAGATTCAATACAGACAGCCCTTAGTATTCAGACCATAAATTTTCCATACAATCTCCGATTGTTATGAATTTTATATCGTCGAAAAGCTAAGATCTAAACCTACAACTTCTATGTCGATTAGTTTCCCAAAATCATATCAGAAATAGGTCAAAAATGCAGATTAAAATTTCGGATGAATAATACCCATGGACACATATAGAGAATTCTCAAAGTTTCTAGTTTTTTTCAATAAATCATTATTCAAATTAGCCAAATTAGTCCCTAGTATAAATAAGGGTTACTATTCATGCATCACTAGAAAATTGAAGAAGAAATCGTGGGAGAGAAGAAAATAAGAGGGAAAAAAGAAGAAAAAATGGAGAAAGATAGGGAGAGTGCCATTTTCGTTTTAAACCCAAAGAAGAGCAAATGCAAAGCAACCTACAATAATCCAAGAAGAGAAGTAACAAGCTTAGAAGGCTTGGAGGATGAAGAAAATCAAATTAGTTGAGGTAAAGAAACTTGACCCAAAACTTAAGTTATGGTATTTTCATAAGATGATGTCATTTTAGTATCGTTGGCATATTAGTGATAGCATTAAGATGGATAATCAAATAGGAAATGGATTTTGTATTAAGGAATGGTCCAATTTATTAAATACTAGGCATTAAGCTAAGTTGAAGTTATGAGATTAAAGAGTTAATTTGATGATGGGGTGTTGGTTTAGCATGCTTGAATATTGAAGTTTAAAGAATTGTTTGTGTGAAGTTATAGTGCGAGGGTGTTGGAGGTGGATTTGTGTAAGCTAGACATTGGGAAGTAAACGTTTGGGCCTGAAAATAGGTAAGCGTCGCAACGCCAACATGATACATCGCGACGTGTAATAAAGTGATGGCCTATGTTCCAGTTCTGCAACACTTGACATCACAACGCGAACAAGGGATGCCCTCTGCCTCGATCTGTTTTCTTAGACGTCGCGACTCGGAACACAAATTTGCTCTTTGTTTTAGTCCTGTCTAGTGGGCGTCGCGACGCGAGACCATTTTCTGAAAGATCAGTTTATACATTTCAGTTCCATGATATGATATTAGAGGGCACCCTAAGGATTTCATGCCAACATACACACTTCACATTACATCCATGATTATGAATGGTTTCTTAGTTTTAAACTAATAATCATACTCGAATACATAACATATTCTTTTTCCACAGAAATCCTTTCAGTTGCATCCAGGATTAAAGTAACCAAGTTACATTCAAGGTTAAGGTAATACAGGTTGATTGGTGAGTGGACTCTTTTCTAAACTTGTGTTTACTTATATATTTTTGAGTTGAAACTTATTTTTCCGCATTTATGGTGTTAGCCAAGTTTATCTCAGATGTTTTATGAATAAAAATGATTTGAGAAATGTTTTAGAAGTGTTGATTTCTAAAGCATGATTTTGATGATTTTGGAGGCATGAGGGAAAAAACCCATCTTGGATGTAACTTTGTACAGATATTGGAATTGACGGTTATTGGAATTGACGGATTCAGAAAATGTACAAATGTAGAGCAAGACTAGGGAGACGGTGATACGTAACGCCCCCAGATCCTAGATTTTAGGGCTAAGGGATGGCGAGACGTAACGCCCATAGACCCTAGATTCAGGGTCGGGATGTTAGCATGGATCAACACGCTTGGCTCTAGTTTAGTGGCTTGGGGGATGACGAGTCGTAACGCTACAAGAACAATAGTTTAGACACTTCAGTTGATTCAGGGTCAGGATGTTAGCATGGATCAACACGCTTGGCTCTAGTTCAGTGGCTTGGAGGACGACGAGTCGTAACGCCGTAAGAACAATAGTTTAGGTGTGGGGACGGCGAGATACGTAACGCTCTCATGCGTCAGGTTTTCTACATATTTTCTAGGCATATGGGGGGACAGCGATACGTAACGCCCTCATATATTAGGTTTTCTACAGATTTTCAGAGAGTTGATTTTCAAAAATATAATTTTCAGAAACAATAGTTTTATAAAAGACTTTCAGAAAAGATAGTTTTAAGAAATAGTTTTGCAGAACAAGAGAGTTTTTACATAAGGAAAGAGTTTCCAGAAAAGTTTCATAGAAGAGATTGGTTTTCAGAAAAGATTCAGTTTAATCGAGATGATTTCTTTTTCAAAAAAATAAATGTTTTGTAAAGTATTTCAGTTTCCATTTTAAACTATCCACTTAATAGTCGTTCAAACGATCTAACCCCCGCACTCCCCCATTTTTTCTGTTTTGTACGTTACCTAGAGGACGAACTCGAGAGGATGGATACTGATGGCAGTGACTAGAGAGTCTGAGTCCACCAGGTCAAGTCAGAGACTAGTCAGCCACAGTTCAAGAAAAGTCATGTATCATACATTTTGTATAAGTTAAAGTTGTGTCTGATACAAGTCAAGTGTTCATGACAGAGTTACAGAGTGTGATGTTTTGTATACATAATTATGAGTATTTCAGTTTCATTTCATGTTGTTGAGTTGGGCAAGGGTCCCATGTATGAGTTTATTTTCGAGAAGAGATCAGTAGTGATGATCACAGTCAGGTAGTCAGAGGCTCAGAGGATAGGTCAGCATATTCTCTGCCGCTAGTATCTCCTGAAAGGGGATGATACACACATAACCTGAAAATATAGAAAACCACACCGGCATAATAACCTGGGGCATGAAACATACCTAGTGGGACCTAGTACCGCGTAGGTAGTGGAATGTGAACATAAAAACTAACATGCATGTTACATGACTGATTGATAAATGATAAGGCTGAAAACTAGCATACATTGTACGTGATTAACTGGAAAATGACATGTATGACATGAACTAGCTACCTACAACATGAGTTGAAATGCATAACATGTCATGTATATAGAAACAATGATTATCACTGAATACATAAATTGAAAAGCTAAATACTTGAACTGATGTCCTATACATGAGTCATGGGCGTGAAAGGCTTGAACTAAGGCATGAAACATATACATGAATTACAAGACATAATTGAAATGAAAACATCGAAACTGATTACATTAGCTGACAAAAAATCTGAATCTACAACATGATTTATTTGTGTGAAATGGATACATATACCGAATACATGAAAATTAAAATTTACAACTACAAGCAGGAAATGAAAAGCATGATACATTTTGAAAGCAATAACATAGTCGAATAATATGAACTGAATAATTAAACTGAAAACATCGATGAAACTTAAAACTGAATACGAAAAAAGAAGACATAAATTAGAAATAATAATTGAACATATGAATTGGAAAAGTATACTGAAAATAGAATAAGTTAAACATAGATAACTGAAAAATGAAAGAGATAGGGAAAAGAAGCGTCCACTCACAAACTGACGCATACTGTCAGCGTGCCTAAATGCTACATAAAGGATTTATGTGAGGTGTCTAATTGAACCTGTGTTTTTTAGTATGGTTAGAATACTCGAACTATCGATACTGAACGTGATTAGTGAATGCATGGACATTATGTATACATACTGACATGACTGACCTGATAACCTAATATGTTTACTTGACATTCTAAGCTACATGGACATGTTGCTTAACATGGCTAAATTGCTAATGCACATGATGTGGCATGCTCGTGATGTGATGTGAAGTGCTCATGACATGACATGCTCATAATGTGCTTAAAGAAGACATTTCGACATAACATGTTTAGTTACTTGAAATGTCCAACATATTTATCGACAAAATGATGGCCATTTGGCCTTACTCAAAAATACCAATCTTACATGTTTATTATAATCATCACTTATCACATTTTTATGTTTATCACCATGTATACACATACATATATATATAAGCCTAACCCAAGTTTATACATGGTCTTAACATTCATCCAAAGCCTCTCTAATAGGTGTCATGCATTTCCAACATCGCCCTAAGCATTACCATGTTATTTCCCATCATCGTATACACATGAACATGATTTTCATAATCAAAATAAAGAAATCAAACATTGCCACCAAACACCATACATTCGGCCATACTACTAATTATTACCAAACTTTAAATTTTTCAACTCAACTCAATATAAACTTATGTCAAAACATCTTTAAATACATGAACCACAATAATTCATCATCAAAACAACAAAAACTCAACCCCCCCTTCCACACACACACTAGCATAATTCGGCCAAGGCAAAGAAAATACAACTTGAAGTTTTCAACTTAAAATCAAACACAACTCATGCCATATCATCATCCTAAACATGAACCACTACATATAATCATCCAAAATATAACAATAACTCCCCCATCAAGCTTAGACAATTCGGCCAGTCCCCCTACTTGGGGAAAATTGGGCAATCATAAAAAACATGTTTAATCCTTACTTAAATTATTTTGAAATGCATGATTATGCATGCTAGCAATTCTAAATTATAGGGTTTATGGATGTGTGAAATTTGGGGCTGAAAAATCATGCTCAAATTTTAAAATGAGTGAGGGAAAGAGGAATAAAAGCTTACCATGCTTATATGTAAGCTAAAAATCATCAAATTTGCATGAGAAAATGGAAACACCTTAAAGAATAAAAATGGCGTGAAAGAGGGCTCTCATTTATATTTTTTATGAGAAATGAGAAGATGATGAATGGTGTTGAGTATTTATATTAGGGGTTGATTTTTCTGTCAATTAAGAGTGGTTTACGTTGTGCCATATGTCCGAATTTAAATTTACTCACGTAGGTTACTATTTACCCGAGAAATAACTGCATTTTTGACATGATTCTGTTCTGAATTTGGGAAAATATTCGACAAGAAATTTGTAGGTATCGACCTAAGATTTCTGAACATATAAAGATAATAAAAATCAAAAATCAAGAGAAAATGTTATGTCCAAAATACCAAAATTTACTTGTGACTCGGTTAAGCTAAAAGATAATGTTGAAGTTGAAAATTCATCATGAATCTCTGATCAAGATTTCTAAGGTTTTCAACCTACTAACACATGATTATATGAATGATAACATATCATGCATGATGAATTACTGTACTGGACATGTCATGACTATCCGAACATAGTAGGTATGCATGTCATAGAAATTCAGAATGTTAATATATGTATGAGTAATTAGATCAGGATAATGTTAGATCACTTCACATCATACATGTGCATATCACGAGGCTCAGGAAGATGGCATCGCTGTCTCCTGTCGGTCGCGTCCTATGAATCTGGGACGTGACAATGAAATTCTTTGATTTTGATCGATTTTTTACCGATTAATCACTAATTTTTGGTTTTTGAAAATCATTCAATTGCATAAATACTCATTTTCTTTTTTGTCTTTAGAGACTTTAATTATCGCTCTTAACTTTATGTATGTTTAACAGTTTTCATGATAAATGAATGATTTTTAGTAATTTTTGTAAGATATTGAGAAGAAAATTTTATTTACAATTATGTGAAATATCAACTTTATTCTTTTTAATAATCCCTGAATATTTTCAATTAATCGCAAATCAATCTTATTGTCGATTTGTTATTAACTACCCAAGTTGAACTATACTTCACCATCATATAGTTAGATTTTATTAATTAATTAGTGCTAACTTTTTGATCACACGATGGTGGCGAGAATATAAGTAGTTTTTATACGGTGTGAATTGTCTATTAGTAAAGTTGGGAGGGATACAATTGTGAAAAATAAGAAAAGTTAGAAGGGCTTTGCTTTTCATAAATTTGATTTGATGCAGTTCCAGGTAGACATGCACACAGGTTCGGTTTCAAACCATAATGAATCAAAACAAACCCTTGACCAATCGAACCATGAACCGTTGATCTAAAAATCGAATAGTAAATAGTAATTGAACCAGACAAATCTGATTCGATTACGATTGGAAGGAAAACCAACCGCTAGTTTGGGCAGTTGGTTCGGTTGAAACCATAATCAAAATGGTTACGGTTTCAACCGTAATAGTTGAAAACTTTACCCGTTACGGTTTCAACCGTTAGTCGTTACAGTTTCAACCTTAAATTGGAAAGAACTATACATGTTGGTCTGATTTAAATCGAAACTGAACCATGTGTCTACTATTCGGTTGCGGTTCAGCCAAGGCTAAACTGCCAATCGTACAGTTCGGTTGCGGTTCAGTCAAGGCTAAACTGTCAACCGTACAGTTCGATTACGGTTTAAAATCGTAACCGACTGTATGCAAATCTAGTTTCGGGGAATTTGGACTTTCGATTTTCAATGTTATGATGTTCGGTACAATAGGTGTATAGAGTACATTTGAGTTAAAAATAAAGGGCTTTGTTGAAATTGGCTACTTTTTTTTTTGGCATTAAGAAGCTACCATGGTCCCAAAGTTATTGATGGATAAGTTTTTAATACGACCGAACATATACAAAAGTAAAACATGGAAAATAAGATTGAAAAATAATCGTCATAGAATATAAAAATTAAAAGGAAAATATTAAGGAGATTAAAGTATTATTAAACGATCATAAAATTACTATTAAATTGACGTTAATATGATGGTAAATAAAAATAAAATAAAATAATCACGTTGATAGTGATTTTGTCCTCCTTTATTTTCTATTTAGTCTCTTTATCATTGCTGAAATTAAAATTTCTAATATTTTAAAAATAAGACCGGTGATTTAAAATATTCAATGGGCATTGGTTCGACCAGTTGAACCGACTAAATCAGATGACATCATAAATAATTTTAATTAATTAAAAATTATATAAAAAATTAATTTTAATTTTTTATTTAATTTTTTTGATTAGGAATCCGCCGATCTTCTTCACTGGTTTCACCTATTTTTATCTTTTTTGATCGATTTTTTAACATCTCAATTTTAGGATTTAACCGATTTGAACTCACAACTAATTCTTAATTAGATATGTTCAACTGACCTATTTCGATTCTAACAATCATGAACTATCAAGTTATACATGGAAAATAGTCTGGGCCCGATCCGACCCGCTCGGTCTTTAGTCCAGCCCAAGATTAGAAAAACTCGAGCTAGACTTTATAATGGTAGGCCCGAAAAGCCTGGGCTCGGGCTTTAATAGAAAAAAGATAATTTTCAATCAATAGATTTTTTATTCTAGGTTGATGCATATACTTTAAGGAATTGATACTTTATTCTTGACTACTTAGTGATATGTTTTAGTATATAAGAGTTTGATTATTATTAATTTTAGTTATAAAAAAATCGGGACAGAAAAAGCCAGAACCTGAACCCAAGCCTGAGATGGGCTAGCTCAGTTGTCATCGAACCGAGCTTTTCCATTAATTTTATGTTCGGATCAGACTTCTCAAATCTCGGACCGAAAGCCTGGATCGACACGGTATTTGCCACACTTATATCAAGTAGGGGTGTTCGCGGTACGGTTCAAATCAATTTTTTCGTTTAATCTTTCAAACCGCGCGGGTTGGCGGTTTGGGAAATTAAAAACCGAAATCGCAAATTTGATAAGGAAAATCACGGTGGTTCAGGTCGGCGGTTCAGCTGTTTGGGCAGTTCGGGTAAGCGGTTTGGATTAGAAATTTTTTAAAGAAAATTTTGTGTGTTTTCGTATAATAATTGAAGAGAAAAAATACATAATTTTCATTTATACATTGCATATTGTCATATGATCATTAAATATCTTAAATTTCATGGTTAAAGAATAAGAAAAATATAAAATAATGTATGATTTGAACGCGGGTCGGCGGTTCGGGTCGCGGTTCAAGTCGAAATTTACAGTTTGGGCGGTCCGAGTCGCTGTTTGGATCAAAATCGCGCACCAACCCAAATTTTACGATTCGATTCAGGTTGACCCGAAATCATTTTCAATATTTTTCCAAATCGCAGGGTTTGATTCGAGTCGGTGCGGCTCGAATCGGATTGCAGTTTGAACCGAAACGGTGCACCCCTAATATCAAGTTGCTAAAAGAGTAAATGCAAAAACTAAAAAGTAGACACTATTTATGTCGGTAGCTAAACAGGAAGTGCAGCCCACGGATTGATTGGATATGCATGAGTCATTGAGTTGAGTGGGCATCAAGTAACCCACGTGATTGAAACGTGCCGAAATTTTATAACGGAGAAACAAAAACGACTGACATGATCAGGTGATACTCGAGTAAAGGCGCGCGGAATACACGAAACGGAACAAAGGCAAAATCACGGTCCTTCGTTCGAGAACATTTGACCATTCGAAAACCTACAGGCTACCCACACTCTTTCTTCTTCCCCACATTATTCTCCTTTGCCTTTGCCTTTGCCTTTGCCTTTGCCTTTATGCATTATAATTAACGGTAAAAGTTGAGTAATATAAAAAATTATCAAAATATTAATTTTTCATAAAAATTTTCTTAAAATTGATTTTTAATGAGTGGCATTCGATACTCATTAACATTTTCCTATAAATAAAACCACCATCCAAAATCTCTCATTTCATCCATCTAAAAAACAAAATTATTAATTAAAAAAATCAAATAATTCATTTTTTGAAAAGCCCGGTTCTATACGAGCTTGATCTCAAACTAAATCGGATCTGATATTATCCAGGTCGGGCTTGGTATAGCCCGGATCCGGCCAGGGGCGGAGGCATTAAGGGGCCAATCACCAATGGGGGCAGTTGCCCGCACTGACCCACCAAAAATTCAGCCCACAACAAGCCCAAGACCTGAAACTGAATTTAAGAATTTAATAATTCCAGCCAAAAATAAATTACAGCCCATAAAAATTTAAGAACAAGAGGAGCAACCCTCTTGCACGTTGCAAGACCAGGAAGCAAGTCAGCAACACCAGGAAGCAAGTCAGCAACACAGCTTGGCCAGGGAGCAAGAGCAAGAACAACCCTCTTGAAAGATGAGGAAGCAAGTCAGCAACACCAACCCTCTGGTTCAGAAAGTAAACGAGAAAATAACGGTAAAAGTTGGCATTTTCATATGAAGCAAAGAAATGGGTTTTGGAATTTTTCAAATTTAATGGGTTTTGATTGACCATTGACGTTTTTTTTTGTTTTTGTGAATCTGCATTCAAAAAGATATTTTGATTAAAGAGTTATTCAAAAACTTGAGCATATGAAATAATGAAAAGGGTATCAATTTCTGAAAGATGTGTTAAGGACTTAAGGTCAAAGGATTGATCATCCAGATGAAAAAGTGTTTCATTTTCTCAATGACTGTGTGGAAAATACTTCAAGTTCAAAAAGCAGAGTAAATTTGGCAGCTTGTGTTGTCCTTTTTTTTAATCTTTCTCTGCCACTGTGATCCTTTTTTTATGGAAATTATAAATTTTGATAGAAATTTTGATTGCAATTAGTAAATAGCCTTGAATTTGTTTGGAACATTAATTTATTATAGACAAATATTTTAAGCTTAGGTTTGGTTTTATAGATATTTTCTTCAATTACATTTATGCTTGTATTATGAAACTTACAATTTATGGATATAATGCTATAGAAATTTATTCACTAAATTGTTTATATTAGATCAATTAATGTTTTATTTTTATATCATTTTTTTCTAATAGACTACAAATTTAATTTTGAAACAGTTATGGAGAAATATTTTAAGAAAGTCTCAAAACTTTCATCATCAACCGATGATAGTTTAAAGGAAAAAGTTTCAAATTCTTCAAAGAAATTACAAAGAAGTGATGATTATTCAAAAGAAAAAGTGTCTTCTTTGGAGAGAATTATTGATGTTTCCAAAGAAAACGATGTAGAAACTATTTTGTCAAATCTTCATCTGGATCCTGGTCTTCGACCTCGAATTTTAGATTACCATCCAAATATTCAAGATCAAGTTCGAAGAGCATATCTATGCAATGGTCCTTGTCAACCAAGAAATTATGTTCCTACTAGAAAATTTGGAAACTATAAGAGAAGATTTGTGAAGACTTGGTATGATGATCATATTAATTGGTTGGAATATAGTATTAGTACTGTTGACGGCTGATTTTGGTCTCAGGGGCAATATGGGAATATTACTCCCGAGACAATCCTCCCTCAATAGTGAATTTGTTTGGTTATGGGGGACCAAAAGCAAACTTAGCAAAAGACAAATAATACGCCAATCGACAAGGAGATTTAACGTGGTTCGGTGGATCTTGGTCCGACCTACGTCCACGGGCACAGAAAGGATGATACTTTTATTACTCAAACACGCTTCTCAGCTCTCTCTTTTGTTTACAAGTCTCACAATAATGATCTTGATCTCAACTTTTTACTTGTTCCCTTATGCATACTCTACCCTTCTATTTATAATAGTGTAGAAATCAGATTCCTTCTCCTACAAGAATTTCCTAGTTGAAACAATTTCATTTTCCCATAAGGATTCCTAGTCAAAACCATTTCATTTTCCCATAAGGATTCCTAATCAAAACTACATTTACTTATCATACCCTATTATAATAGGATAACTTATCTCCTTACCCCATAAGAATATGATAGCTTATCCCCTTATCCCATAAGAATAGGATAATTTATCTCTGGAGCATATCTCGCTATCTGGTCGGTCTTCATGAGGTCGGTCATGATAGTCATTTGAACTGAGAATGTTGTTGTCGATCTGATAATGCCCGGTCATCCGATATTTAAGTGGTCGGGTTACCGATCATAAAGTGCTCGGTCTCTACCTGTTGTGGTCGGGTCGGCATTAAACAAGAGAGTTCCCATTTTTACCCCTACCGTACTGCTTAAATATCATAGTGCTTAAAAAACACTATCAACATCTATCCCCTAGTTCTCGGTAACAATGAGTTTGCGAGTTGATGCCGGGAACTATAAAAAAAAGTTGGTGTGCCGATGATTCTGTCGGTGGTCACTCCAGGAACCGCAGAGAAAAATACATTGGCTGCAAATCTGGTCATTCCCGCCACCTTCATGTGCTTAGTCAACGAGGATCCCGATATCTACCCGTGGAGAAAATGATTTGCCCTTATGCTGATGACGATCGACTCGGTGGGACGTAACCCGACCCCGAGTTGAGAAGAATATTTGGTTCTGGGGGAATGTCACCTCCTCAGACCAATAAAGGGCCGACCATGGGGGAGATGCTCCGATCCCATGCCGATGATAAGTCTCTCGGTGGGACGTATCCCGACCCCGAGCTGAAGAAAGACTTGGCTGTGGGGGAATATTACATCCCCAGTCCAATGAAGCCGACTCGGTGGGACGTAACCCGACCCCGAGCTAAAAGAAAGCCTTGGCTCTGGGGGAATGTAACATCCCCAGTCCAATAGAAGCCGACTCGTTGGGACGTAACCCGACCCCGAGCTAAAAGAAAGACTTGGCTATGGGGGAATGTTACATCCCCAGTCCAAAGAAGCCGACTCGGTGGGACGTAACCCGACCCCGAGCTAAAAGAAGGACTTGGCTCTGGGGGAATGTTACATCCCCAGTCCAAAGAAGCCGACTCGGTGGGACGTAACCCGACCCCGAGCTGAATAAAGACTTGGCTCTGGGGGAATATTACATCCCCAGTCCAAAAAGCCGACTAGGTGGGACGTAACCCGACCCCGAGCTGAATAAAGACTTGGCTCTGGGGGAATGTTACATCCCCAGTCCAAAGAAGCCGACTCGGTGGGACGTAACCCGACCCCGAGCTAAAAGACTTGGCTCTGGGGGAATGTTACATCCCCAGTCCAAAGAAGCCGACTCGGTGGGACGTAACCCGACCCCGAGCTAAAAGAAAGACTTGGCTCTGGGGGAATGTTACATCCCCAGTCCAAAGAAGCCGATTCGGTGGGACATAACCCAACCCCGAGCTGAAAGAAAGACTTGGCTCTGGGGGAATGTTACATCCCCAGTCCAAAGAAGCCAACTCGGTGGGACGTAACCCGACCCCAAGCTAAAAGAAAGACTTGGCTCTGGGGGAATGTTACATTCCCAGTCCAAAGAAGCCGACTCGGTGGGACATAACCCGACCCCGAGTTGAATAAACCATAAGGCCTCGACTGAACAAAATCCAGCCCCGAGACGAATAACCAAGCGGCATCGGCGGAATGAAATCCAGCCCCGAGCCGAATAAACAAGTGGCCTCGGCGGAATGAAGTCCAACCCCTAGCCGAATAAACAAGTGGCATCGGCGGAACGAAATCCAGCCCCGAGCCGAATAACCAAGCGGCCTCGGCGGAATGAAATCCAGCCCCGAGCCGAATAAACAAGTGGCCTCGGCGGAACGAAGTCCAACCCCTAGCCGAATAAACAAGTGGCCTCGGCGGAACGAAATCCAGCCCCGAGCCGAATAAACAAGTGGCTTTGGCGGAACGAAATCCAGCCCCGAGCCGAATAAACAAGTGGCCTCGGCGGAACGAAGTCCAACCCCTAGCCGAATAAACAAGTGGCCTCGGCGGAACGAAATCCAGCCCCGAGCCGAATAAACAAGTGGCCTCGACGGAACGAAATCCAGGCCCGAGGCGAATAAACAAGTGGCCTCGGCGGAATGAAATCCAGCCCCGAGCCAAATAAACAAGTGGCCTCGGCGGAACGAAGTCCAACCCCTAGCCGAATAAACAAGTGGCCTCGGCGGAACGAAATCCAGCCCCGAGCCGAATAAACAAGTGGCCTCGGCGGAACGAAATCCAGGCCCGAGCCGAATAAACAAGTGGCCTCGGCGGAATGAAATCCAGCCCCGAGCCGAATAAACAAGTGGCCTCGGCGGAACGAAATCCAGCCCCGAGCCAAAAAGAAACATCGGTCTCGGCGGTACAAGAGCAGACCCGAGCCGGAAAGAGACATCGGTCTCGGCGGTACAAGAGCAGACCCGAGCCGGAAAGAAACATCGGTCTCGGCGGTACAAGAGCAGACCCGAGCCGTAAAATAAATATCAAAACCATTGTGTGGGCCATAATAAACAAGCATAATCAAATGTCAGCCTAAGATAGAAGAGGTTTTACTCACATTTTTGGGATCTGTTGCATTTCTTGCAACTCTACAAGGGTCACTACAAGCAAGGCTCTTCTTAATACATCCTCTCTGCATCTCAGCATTCCACGCATCCGACCGGATGACTTCCGCTATCAACTTGGTTGACCTCAAAAACCGAATGGTCTATGTACACACTGAGATAGCCTTCTTTCACCAAGTCTTCCACCTGCTCCCGCAGGTCTCTGCACCCATTCGTGGCATGTCCCCTTACGTTATGGTAGATACAGTATGCCCTACTATTTCCCTCCTCAATCGGGAACCTCCTCAAATTAGGCTCGGCCAACAGACCTTTATCCTGGATTTCCCGAACTATCTGGTGAAATCCCTGACGATCGGTGATTTCCATCTTCTGCCATCGTCTTACTACGCGAGCTGCTTTTTGTTGAGTTCCCCACAGACGGCGCCAACTGTTGACGGCTGATTTTAGTCTCAGGGGCAATATGGGAATATTACTCCCGAGACAATCCTCCCTCAATAGTGAATTTGTTTGGTTATGGGGGACCAAAAGTAAACTTAGCAAAAGACAAATAATACGCCAATCGACAAGGAGATTTAACGTGGTTCGGTGGATCTTGGTCCGACCTACGTCCACGGGCACAGAAAGGATGATACTTTTATTACTCAAACACGCTTCTCAGCTCTCTCTTTTGTTTACAAGTCTCACAATAATGATCTTGATCTCAACTTTTTACTTGTTCCCTTATGCATACTCTACCCTTCTATTTATAATAGTGTAGAAATCAGATTCTTTCTCCTACAAGAATTTTCTAGTTGAAACAATTTCATTTTCCCATAAGGATTCCTAGTCAAAACCACTCCATTTTCCCATAAGGATTCCTAATCAAAACTACATTTACTTATCATACCCTATTATAATAGGATAACTTATCTCCTTACCCCATAAGAATATGATAACTTATCCCCTTATCCCATAAGAATAGGATAATTTATCTCTGGAGCATATCTCGCTATCTGGTCGGTCTTCATGAGGTCGGTCATGATAGTCATTTGAACTGAGAATGTTGTTGTCGATCTGATAATGCCCGGTCATCCGATATTTAAGTGGTCGGGTTACCGATCATAAAGTGCTCGGTCTCTACCTGTTGTGGTTGGGTCGGCATTAAACAAGAGAGTTCCCATTTTTACCCCTACCGTACTGCTTAAATATCATAGTGCTTAAAAAACACTATCAACAAGTACAGATGCATTATATTGTCTTTATTGCTATCTTTTCAAACCGGAAAATGGTGACCAAAGAGGAGGTGAAACTTTTGTTGGTGATGGCTTTAGGAATTGGAAGAAGAAATAAAGATTAATGATGCATGTTGGAGGTCCTAAAAGTGATCATAACTATGTAATTCTTAAATGTGATGCATTGTTGAGACAAAACCAACACATCCAAACTTTCTTTGATAAGCATTCGGATCAAGATCAATATGCATACCGTATAAGGTTGAATGCAACAATTGAGTGTGTTCGTTTCTTTTTGCAACAAGGACTTGCTTTTCGTGGGCATGATGAATCAAATAATTCAACTAATTGAGGTAATTTTCTTGAGCTTTTAAAGTTTCTAGCTAGTCACAATGACGATGTTAGAGCTGTAACTTTCAATAATGCTCCATAAAATGACTTGTTGACATCACCGAATATACAAAAAGAAATTATGCATGTGGCTTCAATTGAAACAAAAAATGTCATTCTTCAAGATATGGGTGAAGCATTCTTTTCGATTTTAATTGATGAATCTCGTGATGTATCAACAAAGGAACAATTGGCTATTGTTTTGCGGTATGTGAACAAAAGTGGGCATGTAGTTGAATGTTTCATGGATTGAATATTTCTAGATTACATGGGCAAGGATATGATGGGGCTAGTAATATGCAAGGTGAATTGAATGGTCTCAAGACATTTATTTTAAAAGAGAATGGATGTGTTTATTATGTTTATTGTTTTGCTCACCAACTTCAATTAGCTCTTATGGTCGTGGTAAAAAATAATGTTGAAGTTCAATCTTTCTTCAATATAATTGCTAATGTGGTGAATGTTGTTGGAGGCTCATGTAAGCGTCGCGATGTTCTTAGAGAGAAACAAGCTTTAGCAATTGTAAAGGCAATTTCTAATGATGAAATTTCAAGTGGGCAAGGGCAAAATCAAGAGACTAACTTGAAGCGGTTTGGTGATACACGTTGAGGTTCACACTATGGCATTTTACTTAGTATCATTACCATGTTTCAATCCATAATTGATGTCCTTGAGATGATTATCGAAGATGAAGTAACTCGTGAACAAAGATGTGAGGCAAGTAATCTCTTAGATTCAATGCAATCATTTGAATATATATTTGGCTTATATTTGATGAAAAATATATTATATTGACAAATGAATTGTCATTAGCATTGCAAAGAAAAGATCAAGATATTGTGAATGTCATGAAGCTAGTTAGATTGTGTAAAGATAGCTTGCAAATGATGAGGGAGAGTGGATGGGATTATTTATTAATCAAGTTGTCTCTTTTTGTGATGCATATAACATTGATGTGCCTAATATGAATGACATATTTATTACTCGAGGTCGTTCAAGGCGTAAAGCTAAAAAACTACCAATTTGCATCATTATCGGGTTGAATTATTTATTGGGTTTTAGATGCCCAACTTCAAGAGCTTAACAACCGTTTCAACGAGACAAACACTGAGTTGCTTCTTTGTTTAGCTTCCCTTAGTCCATGCGATTCATTCTCCTCATTCAATAAACAAAATCTAGTTCGTCTTGCTCAATTTTATCCCACAGATTTCTCTTCAATAGAACTCCTCGTACTAGATGGTCAACTTGATACTTACATTATGATATGCGTTCTAGTATTGAGTTTTCGAAATTGAATGGGATTGGTGATCTTGCAGCAATGTTGGTTCAAACTAAAAAGGATAAGGTATATCCACTAGTTTACTTACTTTTAACATTAGCTTTGACTTACCTGTTGCCACTGCCACTGTAGAGAGATATTTTCAGCTATGAATATTGTGAAGACTATACCACGCAACAGGATGTGAGATCAATGAATGAATGATAATTTAGTTACATATATAGAAAATATGTATTTATGAGTATTGATAATGAAACTATCATTCAAGGTTTTCAAAATATGAAATCACGTCGTGGACAATTGTAATGTGTAAAATATTCACATATCAATATAGATATAAATATTTTGTATGTTTTTTTTTTATTTATATTTATTTTTCATAACTTTGCCCCCACTGTCTTGATTTTCTGGATACGACACTGGCTTGATTTTCATCGAATTTGTGCGATTTTTGACTAATTTTTTATTTTTGAAAATCGTCTCATTTATAAAAATACTTATTTTCCTTTTCTCTTTCAAGACTTTAGTTATCTCTCTCAATTTTATAATTGTTTAATATTTTTTTTTTTACGATAAATGACTAATTTCTAATTATTTTGGAAGAGATTGAAAAAAAAAGTTTTTTTTTACTGTCATATGAAATATCAATTTTACTCTTTTCCATTAATTTCTGATTAATCGCAAATCACTCATGCTATCGATTTCGAATTAAATTGGCTAGGTTGAACTATATTTCACCATTAAATAGTTATATTTTATGAATTAATGTTAATTTTCTAATCACATGATGGTAGGAAAATAACACTATTTTGAAAATCGGACCGGACCGGCGGCTGTGAGTCCGATCCGGTTAATCGATAAAAATTGCATAGCAAAAAAAAACCGGTCAAAATTGATAAACTTGATCAGTTCAATTTTTTTAAAAAAAAAAAATTAAAACCAAAGACTAAAATTTAATAATTTTCATAAATTTTAATTAAATAAAACTAATAATGATATAGGTCAGTTTTACCGATTTTTTCAAAATGATTCAACCAATCAAACCACCGACTTATTGAATTTTTTATATTATTGGTTTGATCATCGATCTGATTTTAAAAATACTGAAAAATAGAAGTAATTTTTATGGGGTGTGAATTCTCCATCAGTACAGTGGGGAGGAATACATTTGCAGAGAATAAGAAAAGCTAGAAGGTTTTCATTTTTTTTTCCTTAAATTTGATGCTGTGTCTCGGGTGACTTGGACTTTCGATCTTCAATGACACGATGTTCGGTATGGTAGGTGTGGATAGTAAATTGAGTTCAGGAACAACGGGCTCTATTGAAACATGCTACTTTTTTTTTTCCTCCCATTAAGAAGCTGCCATGGTCCCAGACTCGGCGGATTAATATTTAATACCACCAGATAATGACAAATAGAAAAAGTAAAACATGGATAATATGGAAAATAAGACTAAAAAAGAATCGTGATAGAAGATAAAAATTATAAAAAAATTTATAAGGATACTAAAGTAGGGATAAATGGTAATAAATTATCATCAAAATAATATTATTTTAATCATAAATAAAAATAAATTAAAAAATCAAAAAGATATTGAGAGTGATTATTGTTGTAAATTCTTCAACTATTAAAGTGTTGATGGATGAGGGATATGTCCCTAAATGGTACCCCATGGGAAATATACACACATGTAGGGACGTGTCCTCCAATTTAGAAGAACATACTTCTAGGCTCCAAGTGGTGCATGAGAGGGGTATAACCATTTGGAGGCTTGCACCTCAAACCAAATGGTGCCCTTGAGGCACCCTTCCATGCCTTTATAAGGAAGTCTTCATGTTCATTTTATAAAATCCAAATCCATCCGAATTTGTGAGTCTCATATTATTGTTTTTGAGTCAGAGAGAGTTCCTCCATTATCCAAGTTCAAGATCTTCTTAAGGAGTGCCCCTTGAAGAAGAGGAATCCAAGTTATCCTGGGAGGACATTAGCCACAAAACCCGTAGAGCACCGAGACAGGGCTAATAAGTTCTCAAGGACAGAGATATATCTCGACTTGGACTGCAAGATTCGTCATTTACCAGGTTTTATCTTCATGTTCCAAGTTTTAGGGTTTAAGTCTAAGTTGACAACATGAACGTAAACTCTCTGGAATATTCCGTTCGAGCGCGCTCTCGAACGCTATACGAACGTAAACTCTCTGGAATATTCTGTTCGAACGCGTTCTCGAACGCTACACGAACGTGAACTCTCTGGAACACTTCGTTCGAACGCGTTTACAAACGCTACATGAACATGCACACACTGGACAGTCTTGTTCGAACGAAGATACGAACGCGACACTAACGAAATTGGTTCTGGAACTATTTTTAGTTTAAAATAAACTTAGAATAACTAATAATATTAACTTAGCAAATCATATACTGTAAAACAATAGACTTCGTAGTATAGATTTAAGTTATTATTAGGTGTTCAATTATCACAAGCATACACATAGTGATAAGTTGAAATTTAATTGTGTGTTGCATACTTGGGTGAGAATTAAAAGTGTAATCTTACACAAGTAATTCCATACAAATCTTGGTTGATTAATACACATATCCACATACATATATATACACACATTGTATTGTGAAATTGGAAGTGTAATACTAAGTTTGAATTGCTAAGAGATTCTATTGAGAAAATGTTTAAAGGATATTCTGTCAGAAAAGCGATAAGAGCCTAAGTGGTCAGGGATTTAAGTGGTTACTCCGGACCCCCCTCGTCCTTTGGGAATATTCATTTATTTACTTTTCATAAGAAACCTTAGTCGAAAATTCAAGGACTTGTGTTTATTGGTACTACTGTCCAATAGAACAACGAGTTGATACTTGGTATATCACTTGAACAAGATCATTCATTGATTGTTGTGCAATTTGTCTTTTGTAGACTTATTGACCTATGTTGGTTTTTCCAGTTACACATGGCTAGTGGAAACATCACAGTACCGGTCACTCATGGAGAAAAATCGTAAAAGTTTGGTGGGGGTAAACTTTAAACAGTGGCAGAACAAAATGTTGTTCTACCTGACAACTCTCAAAATGGCTAAGTACCTCAAAGATCCTATGGATCCTGTGGAGGGTGAATCTGCAACAGCCAAGCAACTGCGAGAAGAGACATGGTCGTCTGGCGACTTCTTGTGCAAGAACTACATTTTGGGTGGACTTGACAATACCCTGTATAATGTGTACCAAGGCATGACTTCTGCGAAGATTCTCTGGGATTCTCTCGAGAAGAAATACAAAATTGAGGATGCCGGGCAAAAGAAATTTATCCTGGGTAGGTTCATGGACTACAAAATTGTAGATTTAAGAACGGTAATGTCTCAGTTGGGTGCACTGCAGTTGATCATTCATGAAATATTAGATGAATGGATGAAACTCTGTGAGACGTTTCAAGTTGCCTCCATCATGGAAGAACTTCATGAGCTATCTGAAACACAAAAAGAAGCAGATGAGCCTTGAAGACCTTGGAGTTCAATTGAGGATCGAAGAGGACAACAGGAAGTCCGAGAAGGCCAGCTACAAGACTATGGAGTCTAAGACCAACATCGTCAAAGGTGTAAAGGGTAGCAAGAAGAGAAAGAACAGTGGAACTGATTCTTCCCAAGCTAACAAGAAGTTCAAGGGGAACTGCTACAACTGTGGAAAGAGCGGTCATATGGCAAATGACTGCAGAAATAAGAAGTCTTAGGACAATGGCAAGAAAAAGAAAAATGAGGCCCATGTCACTGAAGATGAGCAGCTGACTGATGAGATCTCAGAGACGGACCTCTCAGCAGTAGTAACTGAAGCCAACTTGGTTGGGAATCCGAGAGAATGATCGGTAGACACTGGGGTTACTCGTCATATCTGTGCTGATAGCAAGATGTTTTCCTCGTATCAGAAGGTCGATGGCGGCAATCATTTGACAATGGGAAACTCGTCTACCTCTAGAGTGGTTGGACAAGTCACAGTAGTTCTGAAGATGACATCTGGAAAAGAGCTTACATTGAAGAATGTTTTGCATGTTCTTGATATTCGGAAGAACTTGGTCTCGGGCTCTCTCTTAGCAAGAATGGTTTTAAGCTTGTATTTATTTCTGATAAATTTGTATTGACCAAGAATGATATTTATTGACCAAGAATCATGTTTCTGATATTCGGAAGAACTTGGTCTCGGGCTCTCTCCTTAGCAAGAATAATTTTAAGCTTGTATTTGTTTCTGATAAATTTGTATTGACCAAGAATGATGTTTATGTAGGAAAATGATACCTTACTGAGGGCCTTTTCAAATTCAATGTAATGACTGTCAATCGACACAGTGCTATTAATAAAACTACAACTTCCGCTTATATTATTGAGTCACAAAATGTATGGCATGAGAGGTTAGGACATGTTAATTACGATACAATGCGTAAATTAATTAACATGGACCTTATACCTAAATTTGCAATTGATAGCCAACATAAATGTGAGGCATATATTGAAGCAAAAATGGATAGAACATCATTTCACTCCATAGAACGAAGTTCTGTACCCTTGGAACTTGTACACACTGATGTGTGTGATATGAATATTATGCAAATAAGAGGCGGTAAAAAGTAATTCGTCACTTTTATCGATGATAGCACACGATTCTGTTAAGTGTATTTGCTGAGGAGAAAAGATGAAACTATTGAGAGTTTTATACACTATAAGAACGAAGTTGAAAATCAAGAGAATAAGGAGTGACAGAGGTGGTGAATATGTGTCACCATTTGGTGAATATTGCTCAAATCATGGAATTATTCACGAAACTACTGCTCCTTATTTGCCTCAACAAAATGAGATTGCTGAGCGCAAAAACCGAACGTTGAAGGAAATGATGAACGTCATGTTGATAAGCTCTGGTTTACCCCAGAACTTGTGGGGGGAACATTTGCTTTCCGCCAACTACGTTCTGAACAAGCTACCTCACAGAAGATTGGACAAGACACCATATGAGTTGTGGAAAGATTATGTACCTTCCTACAAATATCTGAAAGTGTGGGGGTGTCTTGCCAAAGTAATGGTTTCTAAACCTAAGAAGGTTAGAATATGACCCAAAACTGTTGATTGTATATTCATCGGATATGCTCACAACAGTAGTGTGTATAGATTCTTGGTACACAAGTCTGAGATTCCTGACATCAATCCGAATATGATAATTGAGTCAAAAAATGCGACACACAAGTCTGAGATTCCTGACATCAATCCGAATATGATAATTGAGTCAAAAAATGCGACATTTTTTTAAGAGACATTTCCTTGTAAGGAAAGATAAAGAAGAGAGTCTCTCAAAAGAACTATTGATACTGTCAAAGACAGTGATCAGGTTGACCAAGAGTCAGATCAATGTGAAAATGTTGAAACGATCGAACCTAGACGTAGCAAAAGAGTTAGAACATCTAAGTCGTTTGGTCCCGATTTTCTGACATACTTGTTAGAAAATGAGCCTCAAAGCTATAAGGAAGCAATGTCTTCGTCGGAGGCACCTTTGTGGAAAGAGGCTATCAACGGTGAGATTGATTCCATCCTACAAAACCATACTTGGGAGTTGGTTGATCTTCCTCCAGATTGTAAGCCACTGGGCTACAAATGGATATTCAAACGGAAGATGAAACCGGATGGATCAATAGATAAGTACAAGACAAGACTTGTCATAAAAGGTTATAGACAAAAAGAAGGTCTTGATTACTTTCACACCTATTCACCAGTGACTCATATCACATCGATAAGAATGCTCATAGCCATATCAGCTATATTTAGTCTTGAAATACATCAAATGGATGTAAAGACGATATTCTTGAATGGTGAATTGGATGAAGAGATTTACATGGAACAACCAGAAGGTTTCAATGTTCCTGGACAAGAACAGAAAGTGTGCAAACTTGTAAAATCTTTATACGGATTAAAACAATCACCTAAACAATGGCATGAGAAATTTGACAAAGAGATGTTTTCAAGTGGGTTCAAAACCAATGAGTGTGATAAGTGTGTGACACCAAGTCAACTCAAAAAGGATATGTCATTGTGTGTCTCTATGTAGACGATATGCTGATAATTGGTAGTAATCATGAAATGATTCAGTCTACCAAGAGAGTGTTATCCAGCAGATTTAATATGAAAGATTTAGGAGTAGCTGATGTGATCATATGAATTAAGATTTCTAGGACATCAGAATGATATATATTATCTCAGACTCATTATATTGAGAAGATACTTGAGAAATTTAACAAAAGAGATCTAAATGTGGCTGTAACTCCTGTAGACCTAACTCTTCATCTATCAAAGAATACTGGCTCAAGCGTATCGCAATTAGAGTATTCGAGAATCATCAAAAGTCTGATGTATCTCACGAATTGCACACTACTTGATATCGCTCAAGCTGTGAACATGCTTAGCAGATATATGAGCAATCCAGGACATAACCACTGGAAAGCCATAGTAAGAGTTTTGAGGTATCTGAGAGAAACTTCAAAAAATGGGTTGCAATATACGATATATCCTGCTATTCTAGAGGGATACAGCGATGCTAACTGAATATCTGATACAGTGGATTCCAAATCTATGAGTGGATTTATTTTCACACTTGGTAATGCAGCCGTGTCATGGAAATCCTCGATGCAAACATGTATTGTCTGGTCTACTATGGAATCAGAGTTCATAGCATTAGACAAAACAACGGAAGAAGCGGAATGGCTTCGAAATTTCCTGGAAGATATTCCAAGTTGGCCCAAATCGGTGCCAGCGATAAGCATACATTATGATAGTCAATCGGCTATTGTGAGAGCCCAAAATACAATGTATAATGGTAAGTCTCGACACATACGTCGGAGACATAATACCATACATCAAATGCTCACAAGTGGCATAATATCGATCGATTATGTTAAGTCGAAGGAAAACCTAGCGGATCCACTTACTAAGGGTTTACCTAGAGAGCACGTTGAGAAGTCATTGAGGGGAATGAGCTCGAAGCCTATAAATTAAGAATTATCACTGTGGAAACCTAACCTATCTGACTGGAGATCCCAAGATCTAGGTTCAAAAGGGACAACTGAAACTTTGTACAATTCAAAACAAGCACTGTAGAGTTTTGTACTCTTTCCCATTCCGATAATGACGCAGAGTGCTGTCTGTCAAGGTTAGGATAAGCTAAGATTTTTAATGATCACTATATTAGGAGATGAGTCATAATGGGGGCAAAGACAGATTACCTCTTCATAGTATATCACCTATTTTAAGTAAGAAGTGAGGTCGCTTCCATGGGATTTTACAGGCTGATTTCCCTAAAGTGCTTGATGAATCCATGACCGTTGTTCATGGCCGAAATGAACACAACCGTAGAACGGGAAATGGTCGAAGTAAAGCTGTGTGTTGGCAATTGTCTTGGTTTACACCAACGACAGAACAGTTCAGGACTATGGGTCACTGGTTTGCCAAGTAAATCCGATTGTCATTCACTAGGAAAGGTTCTATTTCGATGCAGCTTTAGTTCACGGAAACTCTCTCAAGTGTCTGCATGAATATTTGGAGAATTATGGGAGATTGTTGTAAATTCTTCAAATATTAAGTATTGATGGAGGAGGGACATGTCCCTTTGATGGTACCTCATGGGAAAGATACACACATGTAGGGACATGTCCTCCAATTTAGAAGAACATACTTCTAGGCTCCAAGTGGTGCATGAGAGGGATATAACCCTTTGGAGGGTTGCACCTCAAACCAAAGAGTGCCATTGAGGCACCCTTCCATGCCTTTATAAGGAATCATTCATGTTCATTCTATAAAATCCGAGTCCATCCGAATTGTGAGTCTAATATTATTGTTTTTGAGTTAGAGAGAGTTCCTCCATTATCCAAGTTCAAGATCTTCTTAAGGAGTGCCCCTTGAAGAAGAGGAATCAAAGTTATCCTAGCAGGACATTAGCCACAAAACCCGTAGAGCGCCGAGATGAGGCTAATAAGTTCTTAATGACAGAGATATATCTCGACTTGGACTGCAAGATTCGTCATTTACCAGGTTTTATCTTCATGTTCCAAGTTTTGGGGTTTAAGTCTAAGTTGGCATGTTAGTATAGATCTGAGTTTGCGTTCTGTTTTGATTGTTTAATGCATGTTATATTTCGGTTAATGACACTAGTTTCGACCACAATTTTGTCCTCATTTATTTTTTACTATTCTTTACTATTATTGAAATTAAATTTTCAGTATTTTAAAAATCAAATCGATGATTGAACCAATGATTCAAAAAGTTCAATAGATCACTAGTTCGACCGGTTGAATCGATAAAATCGGATAATTTCATAAATAATTTTATTTAATTAAAAATTATAAAAAATTATTTAATTTTAATTTTTTAAAATTATTTATATTAAGAATTGACCGTCCAATTCTTCGATTTTTATCAATTTTAATCACTTTTGATCAATTTTTTAATATTATAATTTGTAAGATTTGATCGAATTGAACTAAGCATTAATTTCTAATTCCATCGATTTAACCAATTAATCCCATTTAAAAAGTATGAAAATGTCGAGTAGCTAAAAGGATAAACCAAAAAGTAGATACTATTTACGTCTAAGTAGCAAAACAGGAAGTGCAGCCAACAGATTAGGGTCCAGGGTGGAGCCATCGCGATTTTGATCCAAAGATTTAAGAGAAGCATATATTTGTATGGTTGGATTTAGATTTGGCCATCGGTCCGATTCGGTTCCGAATCGGAATTGAATCGGTTGGTTCCCGATTCTATTTTTGTGGAATCGGAACCGAACCGGATAATTTCAGTTCAGTTCCGGTTTCACAAGAATGTGGAATCGGGAACCGGGCGGTTTCAGTTCCAATTTTTTTATAAAATAATTTTAAAAATAGAAATTAAATTTTAAAGAAACTTATAATTAGATATTATTATCAAATAAATATAATAAAAAATTTATTTATTTGAATTTTATTAAATTAAATTAAAAATAAAATAAAAACTTAAATTTCAAGATAGGGTGGGAACCCTAACCAAACCATACAGAATCGATTCCCGAACCGAAACCAAAAGGAATTGGAATCGTCCGATTCCTTCCGATTTGATTTCAATTCTAAACCAGAATAATGACCGAGTCTAATTAGATTTTGATCTTTATAGAGAAAAAATTCTAAATTTTTTTAATCGTTAGATAAAAATCAAACTGTTCGCGTGTAACTGATACTAGAGCGCACCCAGATTGATTTGAAATGGATGGTGGAATAAAAAAAAAGGAGTACGGACATGTGATGCGATTTACGATGAGCTGAGTGGGCTGGGCATCAAGTAACCCATGTGATTGAAACGTGCCGAAATTTTATAATGGTGAAACAAAAACGACTGACATGATCTGGTGATATTCGAATGAAGGGGCGTGGAATGCACGAAATAGAACAAAGGCAAAATCACGGTCCTTTATTCGAGAACATTTGACCATTTGAAAATCTACACACCTTTTTTTTTTTGTAATGTCAGAAATTTCATAATCAAATTATTCGACTTGTAAAAAAAATATTTTTTGAATTCGAACTTAAGACTTAAATAATCAAATCATAATCGTTATGTTACGGGTGCTTATGATTTCGGAACCGAACTATAAAATTATAATTCCGATTCCGATTCTGGATCCAACAGTTCCAATTCTGAACCACAAATTTTCTTAAAAAATTAAATATGAATTAAATTTGATTTAAATAATTTTAATTTAAAACAAAAAAAATTAAATTAAAAAGACTTGGACTAATTTTATGTTCTCCACTGATATATTGGTTTTATTATTTATGGAAATCCTAATCTATAATTGTTGGATTCTAATTTGCACTTCAAATTTTAGTAATTAATAAAGAGAAATTTAAATAATATTTGATAATTAAAATAATAATAAAAAATAATTGAGAATTTGAAATAATAAAAAATACAACCGTTTATTTCATTTTTTTACTATTCCAACTACATAAAAAATTAAAATCAGAATCAAACCAGATACTTTTTATTTTAATTCGATTCTAAAATCGAAAGGATAATTTTTGGAAATGGAAATTTCAAAACGGTTCCAATTCAATTCTAAACTAAACAGTAACTGGACCGAGGCACCAAACCAAACCACACCTATTAATCTACAAACACGCACTTTCTTCTTACCCACACTACTCTCCTCTGTCTTTGCATTATAAATAAAACCACCATCGAAAACCATCCCATTTCATCAAACAAAAAGAAAACCCAAAACCTTCATTGAGTCATTTAACCAATCAGTGACAGTGAGCATGCACAAAACACCATCAGGTTCCTCACTGGGCCCCGACGGCCTTGACTTGACTCAAGCCTTCTTCAAGCCCATACACAACACGGCCCCACCTTCCCCCACCCAGCGCCACTCGAAGATCTCCGTCATCGGCACCGGCAACGTCGGCATGGCCATTGCCCAAACCATACTTACACAGGACTTGGTGGAGGAGCTGGCTCTCGTCGACGCCAAGGCCGACAAGCTACGTGGCGAGATGCTCGATCTCCAACACGCCGCTGCTTTCCTCCCCCGTACCAAAATCCACGCGTCCGTTGACTACGCTGTGACCGCTGGATCTGATCTCTGTATTGTCACGGCTGGCGCCAGGCAGATTGCGGGCGAGTCTAGGCTGAATCTGTTGCAGAGGAATTTGGCTCTGTTTAAGGCTATCATTCCTCCGCTTGTTAAGTACTCGCCGGATTGTATTTTGATGATCGTGTCTAATCCTGTTGATGTTTTGACTTATGTTGCTTGGAAGCTGTCCGGGTTTCCTTCGAATCGGGTCGTTGGGTCGGGTACCAACCTGGACTCCTCCAGGTTTAGGTTCTTGATCGCTGATCATCTTGATGTCAACGCTCAGGATGTGCAGGTTACTCTTAATTTTTTTTTACTGTAGATGTTTTAGTAGGGAATTATATTAAAGTAGAGCATTGGAATCGAATAATTTATCTTCGTTATTTATAACTTTTCAAAAGTCTAGCTGATTGGAATAATCTTTTTTAAGTTGAGTGGAATGTGCCTTGTGATATATTTGTCATTTTCGATTAAAATGGTTTAATTTACATGGGGCATGTTTTTATATATATGTGTAAAATCTGGGATGAACGGGGACAAAACTCATATGAATTTTTTTAATTAAATGATAAAACATTTGTTTTGATTAATTTTGTATTTAAGAAATGATAAATGTACAAAAAGAAAAATGCCGCGAGACTAAACTGAGAACTAAAACACAACCAAAATGACAGTCTGTGTTTTGTTTTTCTTGAAACTTTGTCCCATGTTTGTTCCCGTTTTGTCTTCATATTAGTTCTCATATAAATATGAGATTAAAAAAGGTCGAATTGATGTGTTTTAACTTTGTTTTTGTCATATCCTGGTTTGTACATTTATCATTTCTCTGTATTTATTATGTGTATGTGTTGTTATTTTATTTGTTTTTTTTGGTCTATTTTTGTACCTATATCTTTTTTTTTTTTGTGGATATAAGGACTGATCTAAGTTGAAGTGAATTTTATTATGCTTATATTTTAGACTTGCTCCATGGTGTGCAATGTCGAATGTGACCATAAGATGCCATATTATTGATACAGGAACCTAAAATTGACTATAGTTGATAATTACAACTTCATTGAAAAGGTTCTTTGGATTCAATCCTTAATTGAATATTAGAATCTGCATAGTTTAAGGGTAGCTGTGAAATACAAGTTGAAAGTGTTCAGTCAATAGGGCTTCTAAAAATAATTTGACAATATTAGTAAAAGATATAATAAGTTTTTCATCATAAGTGGGCATAAAATCATCTTAACCTCCAACCTATAGCAGTAAAGTTCTTACCAAATACTTAGAGTTGTGATTTTTCAGCTACAGCAACCCAACAGCAATAACAAACGCACCCTAGCATCTATTGAATTTAAACACATGCTGAATTTATTTGGAAATTACAATCATATCTTCTTTTTAATCTCTAATGCTTGCAAATTGTTGTAGGCTTACATTGTTGGGGAGCACGGTGACAGCTCTGTGGCATTATGGTCTAGTATAAGTGTTGGTGGAGTGCCGATTCTGAGCTTCCTAGAGAAACAGCAGATAGCATATGAGAAGGAAACACTAGAGAACATACACAAAGCAGTAATAGACAGTGCATATGAAGTGATAAGCCTGAAAGGCTACACATCTTGGGCAATTGGGTATTCGGCAGCTAACTTGGCTCGATCCATAATCAGAGATCAGAGAAAGATTCACCCAGTCTCAGTTCTTGCTAAAGGGTTTTATGGCATTGATGGCGGTGATGTGTTCTTGAGTCTGCCTGCACAGCTTGGTAGGGGTGGCGTCTTGGGCGTGACCAATATTCATTTGAATGAGGAGGAGGCTCATCGACTTAGGAACTCGGCCAAGACCATCTTAGAGGTGCAAAGCCAATTGGGAATTTAAGAAAAAACAAACCTACTTTATAATTATTTAGTTTTTGTTGCATTTTACAGGAATTTTCTGCTCGGCAGTTAGCAAGAGCTTGGACCTTTTCTTTTCCTGGCTAAAGTTTGTACCTAATTTCCTTTAAATGGAATTTACTTTATATCGTATTTTGATTTGTTCTAACTTACCAAATGGTAGTTACGATCTAGACCGTTGTATTTTTCCACAGTGAAGATTAGCTGTATGAGTAGGTCATAGGTGAAGTGAGTTAATAAGGTATTCTATTCACTTACCAGTAATTATGAAGTCTATAAAATTACTCAAACTTTATGCCAAAGAATTTAATTCTCTTGATCAAAACTTTCATGCAAAAACTGCATAAAATTAAATCTATTAACTCTATTAAGTCATTTGTTTCTTTGGTATCAAGAAATGGAGCTTGATCCATAATGGGCTTTCTGCTGAGTTAATTTGAAGTGATCGAATCATCATTACTAATGGAATCTAAATGATGGTCAAAAGATTACCTGAACAAAATTAGATGTTGTGAAATCATATTGAAATTTTGGCAGTTTAATCAAATTCTCGAAAATAGTAGGAAAAAATTTGATGTTTTATATGATTGAAAATAAATAAAATACATGAAATTATTCTATTTTTCATAATAAATCATCAATTAAAACTTAAATTTTTTTACTGAAAATTGAAAAAAAAAAATTAAAAATTTAAATAGGATTATTGATAAGAAATTGAAAATCATTCGATTAATCGATTAAAATCTTATGTGTATCGACGTCAATTTAAATAGATCAAAATCGATTGGATCAATTTATTCCATTATCAATTATGATTAATCGATTAAATATCACATTATGTGAAATCAATCTGAATCTTATTATGATTGAAAATAAATAAAATTTCTCGTGTTTTATTATTTTCCCTCCATTTCCCTAAAATTCGTTAGCTGGAAAAAAAATGGCAAATATTTTGCAACTGTCAACCATCAAAACCCCCCAAACCACACTCCTTCCCAGCACCATGGCCCCCACAACCACCACCACCACCACGGCGACCAAAACGCGGTCGTTTCACCACCGCATCCTAACCCTAGACGCCGCCGTTTCGAAATCAATCCACACAGTCTTCCACTCATCAATCCCTCGGTCACTCCTCCTCCTCCTCGAATACTCCGCCGACTTCCGCTTCTCCTTCCCCCTCGCACTCTCTCTCTACTTCACTCCCCTCCGCCTCCGCCGCCCCCCTTACCTTATCTCCTTCCTCGTCGGCCTCCTCATAGACCTCCTCTTTATCGGCCTCGTCAAATCCATCTTCCGCAGATCTCGCCCTCGCTACAATCCCACCATGAAGCCCGCCGTCTCCGCCGATCACTTCTCCTTCCCCAGCGGCCACGCCTCACGCGTTTTCTTCGTCGCCGCGTTTGTTTCCTTGTTCGATGATTTCAGCGGAAACTGTTGGCTTGTGTTTGGCGTGTGGACTTGGGCTCTGTTGACTTCGTTTTCTAGAGTTTTGCTTGGACGGCATTTCGTCTTGGATGTTTTTGCTGGGGCGTGTTTGGGTGTGCTTGAGGCTGCGTTTGTGTTTCGCTATCTGCAGGTAAAATCGATTGCAGTATCATACTCACGGAATTAATTCAATTTTTTACGTGGTTTCAACTGTTGTAAATTACAATTCTTAGATATGAATGATTATGAATTGCAATGTTTGATTGCTGATCTTTTATTTTATAAAGACCAGGAATTTTTGTTATTTAAATTATCTATAATGTTGTAATGTGATCCCGAAAGGTTGTTGTGCATTATTACTCAAGACATGTTTTGACTTTAGTTGGTAACTTGAGGAATTGATTAATTCATTATTGGTCTGGAATTGCCAGAAGGTTTCTATACCTTCAAACATAAACGATTTTGGTAGATGCTGCTTTGTTGGCCCTTTATATGATTTATCTTATGCAGAGCCGGCCCTTGCCATAGACGGGCTATGCGGCCCGCCTATGGCTCCCGAGTTTTTTTTGTTTATAGCCTACGAATAACTAATAGTTAGGGGGCCCAACTTATTTTTGTTATAATATTTTACAGTGATTAGGGGGCTCAAAATGTAAAAATCGTCTTGGGTCCCGAGGACTCCAGGGCCGGCCCTGATCTTATGATTAATTAACAAACCGACTTAAAATTGAAAAGGTTATTATACTCTGTCATGAATCACAATCTTTAAGTGACACCTGATATCACAGGAAGATGTGTTCTTCTCTGGTAGGTTTTCATAAAAAGAGTTTAATGCTAAACACTCGTCTTTGAAATGGCCGTAACTATCTTATGTTTTTTGTGGATACTTTTGAAAAATTTAATCTTCACGAATCAAAAGGCAACTCTGGGGCAGCTAGAGGGACCCTCCCAGGGTGGTGATGGAATGGAATAAGTTAATAATCTTCTGTCTCTTCTTGGTGAATAATTTCCAAAATTCTGTTTTATATTTCTTTTCATAGATTATTTTGAATTTTATTTCTAGAATTAATCTTTTAGTTTGATGACTAGTGCACCTCTGGTGGTCATATATCTTTCAAAACCAAATTCTATGTGTAGTTTATTTATACCATATTCACAGGAAAGAATCAAATGACTGACAAGTTTTTATCACTACAAAGAAGTAATACGATGCATAGATATCAAAGTAGGGGTGACAAAACGAATTAACGAATCAAATTTATATCGAATCCTAAACGAATCGAATCAAAATGTGATGGATTCGTATTCGATTCGTTTATTAAATGATTCCTAATATCATGATTCATATTTGATTCGTTTATTAAACTAATCGAATACGAATATTCGTTTAGTAATGATATTATTCAATAACATAATTTACCATAACTTATTTACATTAATTCTTCATAAATATATACATATGAAATAGGTAATTAATACATTTAGTAAAAATAACTCACCAAATATCGACAATATTATTTTTCTATGGTAATTAGCCACAATTTCTCGAATCTTAATTGAAGAATAACAATAACTAATAAAAGAAAATAATAAAATGAATACTAAACGGATAAACGAATCAATGAGAATTCGATTCGTTTAATAAATGAATCAAATCAAATGACCCATTTATTAAACGAATCCATTTTTTCAAACCCGTATTCGCTTTAAAGCGAATCGAATCGAATCGAACGAATAAACCTCTGCATCAAAGGCGCGCCTCAGGTTTAGGCTCAGGCTCAGACCATTGTGCCTCGTGAAGGGGCGTCCTTCATCAGGCGCGCATTTAGGCACAAAGGCGCATGCTTTTGAGACGCGCCTAGGTGTGCCTCATAAAAATGTGTGAGCAAACCCTACTCGAATTGACCAATCAAGTTTTATAACATTTTTTTTAATAAATTAAGATAGATTTCTTTAAATTTCGACAAACACATTAATTTATATTATCAGTATTTGTATTATTATAATTGTTTTTGATATATTTTAAGTGATTTCTCTTTATTTTAGTTGATTGGACACATATTTTTCTTTTACAATTTGCGTCTCACTTTTATTAGGCGCGCGCCTTGCGCCTAGGCCCTAGGACCATTTGCGCCTTAGTGCGCCTTTAACAACACTGATACGGTGTTATTGGAGCCTGGTGGTATCTCTAGGATCATTTCTAGAATTGTCAGGTTGGGCTAGACTAGGCCAAGTGAAATGCCAAGTTCTATCTCAAGCTTACACTTAACTTGTTATATCAATGTCATCCTTGTGCTTAACCCTGCTCATTCTCTAATTCAAGCTTTGGGCTGATTTTCTGCTGGGCCGAAGCAATGAAAAAGTGAACTTCCTAACTTATTGTTTAATAGAATACTGTTCACAGTCATTTCTTCTTTTAAACTTTTATTAGATTGATTGGCTGATCGCTTTAACGTCCTTATGCACATTTTAATCTGCGCAGATCTTTGTTGCTTGACGTTCATTTTCTATTATGTTTTTGTAATCGAATCGAAATATTGTTTACCACATTAACATATTAGATGCTTTAGTTATGGCTTAATTAACCTAAAATAAATAGTTCATCTGAGAAATGAGACTAATGCACTGGCATTTGTTTTCACTGCCCGAGAAAGCATAATCTGGATATCTTAGATATGCTTGCCATTCAGTAGCTGAAGCTACTTATTCTCCTATCCAGTGGAGATCGTTTCTTCATTGTTATGATCTTTGCTGTTCCCCGTGAATATTTCTTGGTTTTTGGCAGAATCAACATTGTTAATTCCATGTACATATCTATAGCTGTCATAGAGATCTTTTCATATTTTTGCAGCAATTTTGTACCTTCATGAAACAAATTGGAGCTGTTTTTCCCAGAGTGCTTTAGCAAATGGTTCTATTCTCTTCTGCAGTAGAGTACCATTATTTATATAAGGGAGCTGAAAATTGGGACAAAGAATCCTGAATCGAGCTTCTTTATAGACTAAAAGATATCGAAAATAAAATTTTTAATTTTGAAATCCTAACCGACAGTGTCGTTAACTGCGTTGATAGGGTAGCTCGACCTCGATGATTCGTTGAAAATGACAAAATAATTATTAGCTTTAAAAATAACTAACATTTACTATTATATTTATTTATTAGTTATAATTTGTTATTAATGAATTTATTTATGATAGGAATTATATATGATGATGACGCTTTGGAGGATGACACTTCAAACATACATTTCATGCTATTAAACACAAATGATAGCCTATTTAGAGATTAGCAGTCATTTTATTTCATGAAAATATTTTGTTGTGTTTCATTTTGTTTAGTTTTGATGGATGATTATATGTATTAATTGATATAGATTTGTTGTGGATGATTTATTTGATGCTTTTAGTTTTTTTGTGTTCGGATTGAGGCTATCGCCTTGAGGCTATCGCCTCGACCTCCTCAAGATTGTCCTCCTCACCTCGCACGGGTGGACCGCCTCGCACTGCATATCGAGATTTCGAACCTTGCTTCGGGTCACCGAGTGCTGCATGTAGGGACACAACTTCAAATACACCCACTCCTCCCACAAAAGAAATGTCTCTCCGATGAGCATCAACTACCCTTTTCATTATATCCTATGCCCGATGCAAAATGAACTTCAATTGTCGAATTACCTCATCTCTTTCTAGTAGATCTTGTGCCACTACTTCAACCAACGACTCTCCTCAAACATACTTACAAAGCACATGTGGCAATCTCCCATATACAATCTCAATAGGGGACTTCCCCGTGGCGACTTGAAAGTTGGTATTGTACAAATACTCTGTCCAATATATCCATTTAGACCAATGATTAGACTGTTCCGATGCAAAACACCCGGTAGGTTTCTAGGCACCCGTTGAGGACTTCAGTTTGGCCATCGGTCTACAAGTGGTATGACGAGCTCATTTTTAGTTTTGTGCCTTGCAATTTAATCTCCGTCAAAAAATGACTCAAAAACAAGGGATCTCGATCACTTACTATCGACTTCGAAATGCCATGTATCCGAACAATGTCCTTGGCAAACAGTTTTGCCACCTTCTTAGCATTATAAGGATGCTTGAGCAGTGAAAAGTGCCTATACTTGGAAAGTTTATCCACTACTACCATGATCACCTCTAAAACCCCTGAATTAGGCAAACCAGTGATGAAATCCATTGCTATATCTTCCCAGATAGCATTCAGAATTGGCAGTGGTTGTAGCAGCCTCCTGGGATCGTGGTTTGATATTTTTGCCTCTGAAAAATTTCACACTCAGATATCTTTTTTCATACCTCTTCAGTATACTTTATCAGCCAAACGTTTGTAAGTTCGGAAAGCTCTGAAGTGTCCCCAAGAATGTGTATCATGAAATTCGCGCATGAAAGTGTGATCCAATTGGAATTTGTAGGTACGACTAAGCGATGTTTTTAAAACAACAACTTTCCCTTGATAGGAAAGCCAAGATGGGCAACAACGTCCTACTAAATCTCTCGTACTACCTGTCCCCATTTCGAGTCTTCACGAATTGCCTTTGTCAACT